>PVJH01004353.1:0-127001 GCA_004026705.1 Nesogale talazaci
CTTTTAGGATAAAGATTTAAGATCGGAGTCAAAACCCAACCCAACCCACTGTTGTGGAGTAGACTACAATTCATAGAGACCCCCACAGGACTCAGAGTCAATTACCACATCTGTGACCTTCATGGACGCGAATAGCCTCATCTTTCTCCGATGGAGAGGCTGATGGATTCTAACCACTAACCTTTTGGTTAGTAGACCAATCCTTAGCCAATGATGCCATCTGGGTTCTTTCGCAGAAACAAACAAACAAAAAAGGTGGTCAATTCAGCTAGCTGCAGATACATAATGATGTTTGCAGGTAACTGTAACTTTAGAGGGCAACCACTCTAGAAGCCTGCCTCCCAGAGTTCCGTTGGGCCGTGATGTCACAATAAAAGGACTTGTGGGATTCCTCCCGTACAGAAGGAAAGTGGATGTTCTGGTGTCAGTGCCGAGTCAGCTCACACGTTGTCAGGAGGCCTAGGTAGGTGAGCACATGAGGTGCACTCTTCTTTGGGGGGCGGGGAGGGGGGGGGCTTCGACAATTAAGCAGTCTCACTTGCAGAGTGAGGTCCATAATGACAGATTTCCAGTTGTGAAAAAAAAATGTAATCTCCCTGTGTTTATTATATAACAGTCTGAGCTCTGCTTCTGTGGCTTCTCTCCTGTTTGCATTTGAATGTGCTTTTTCTAATTCCAGTGCCAAAGGGGAGTATTGGGCAACTCTTGGAACAAAGAAGATAGACTGGGTATCTCTCTTGGCAAGAGAAGAAAAGATCGAAGGCCAGACATCAGCGCTTATTCACAGTGGCCCTTTCCCTTTTGATTGTGTTTGTTTTCTTTTTTTTTTTTTGGGGGGGGTGGGGGAGGGACATCACTGCTCTCCGGTGGTGGGAGTAGGAGGCCCAGCCCCACTGCTGGAATTGAACCTCCGTCCCAGTGGGCCACAGTCCCGCACACTACCACTACGCCACCAGGGCTCAGCCCTATGATTTTGTCTGTTTTCATCCCCCTTGGTGACTTGGGCTTGATTCTCCTGGTCTGTTAGAAAAAGTACCAAATGCTGCTGCAGAGGGAGTGCACTTGAGGAGTGCACCTTCTGGATGTGGGTCACTTAAAATCAATGGCTGACCCATTTCCATGGACCTGGCTCAACAAAGACCTATGCAAAAAGTCATACCTGTCACCTCCCTTTTGAATTGTTAACTTATATGCCACAGGGCATCTTGGACAATACTTGTGGTAAACTGAGGCACTGGATGAGATGTAATGCAGTCAAGCAGGGCCATTAATTATGGGTCTGGAAAACCACCTCTGGTGGGAGAAGACCCTTACAGGTATGAGCTATAAATAAATCGGAACACACATTCTCATGACCGGACACAGTCCCTCCAATAACCCCCATGAAGGCACTGTCATAAAGGAGCTACCATATAAGTTGAATCATTCCTGACTCTGGCTCTTCTCTGTGCCTGCGGGTTATCTGTAGATAAGAGCAATCAGATTCTGTAGGTGAACCCACCCCCAAATGTAGCAACCCTCTGAGGAGGGCTCAGGGGGATTTGGGGTCAACTAGCACTAGGTCAAGATGATGACTCACCTCAATGAGGGTCTATTATGCCACCCGCTTATGGTATTACCCGCAGACTAGGTTGTTGGTGCGCTGTACGACATGCATGCCTTATGAAAGATCTGTAAGCCCCATTGGATATACCCACTGGAAAATGCACTCACTCTCTCCGTCCCGACTTAGGGACAAGGAACCCCTGTGCCCAGCTCTCTGTCTCTCTGTAATATTTACCACAAGTGCAAAGTGGACTCGTCCCACTGTGGGGCATCCAGGACAGAAATTGATGTCAGGATTTGAGTCTCAGTTCTGAGACTGAATCCCTTAGAATAAATACCTTAGAATATGCAGTCTTGGGTACACAAGAAACGGCGACAGTAGTAGCAATTATGAAGAGGGGAGGTGGCTGCCCTTCATAATGATGATTATCATTTACTACAAGACTAGTGTTGAGGAGAAATTTAGTGTAGGAAAACATTGATTTTACCCGCAAAAAATTTATCAACTGAGAAAATATCTTCTAAAGCCAAATATCCAACAAGAATATAACAACCAAGACATATTTTTAACTCTGACAGCTTAATCATCAGAAGGCAAATAGCCAATCATAAAATGGACAAAAAATTTGAATAGACATTACAACAACAAAGAAGGCATTCAAATTCCACCAGACCCACGGAATGATGCTTAGCCTCATTAGTCATCAGAGAGATGCAAATCAAAGCCACAATGACGACCCGACATTCCACTCCCACTAGGATGGTGAAGATAAACAAACAAACAAGACTGAAAATAGCCTGTATGGGCAAAGATGTGGGGAAATTGAAACCTTTGTCCTTTGCTGCCTGTAGTTTGTCTTCTCAGAGACTGACTCCCAACAACTGGGAATATGGCTTCTCATCTCCACCAGGGAAATATTGAGAGATTTCCCAGAAGTCTCAGGAGAAAGTCATACCCACACTGAGGCCTCATTGTCTACTCAATGGCTATCTCCAGATTAACAGGCCAGACTCCACCCCTACATCTCAATCATGAAATTAAATAAGCACATGACCGCCACAGAGAGTCTCCTCCTTTGCCATGGATTAGTCACCTCAAAGCAGTTGCTTCCTTTGCCATGGATTAGAACTCGTAAGAAACATTTCTGTCAGATATGCCATAGAATGACCTTGATTAAAGGGAGAGGAAAATGTGGGGAAGAAAGAGGGTGAACAAAACTCCGAAGCATATGAAAAGGGCTTTGAGGTCATCTTTCCATCTTAAACCTGACACCCCCAGAAGTCATCGTAAAAACCAACAATGTTAGTTTTATTCATTAAAAAAGGTGTCGTGAGCATTTTGTTCCTTTAAGAACTACACATGCCCTGTTTTATTGTACTTTGCTTTACTGCACTTCGCAGATCCTTCATTATTATTATAACCATTGTTTTTATATATATTGAGGTCTACTGAAATCATTTTCCCAACAGCATGCCTCTGTGTTACATTTTGGTAATTCTCACAATAGTTCAAGATTTTCCAAAATGTACACTTAATAGGCAACAGTTTAGTTTGGACATAAGTTTTATATGCGCAAGGGAACCAAAATTTTGTATGACTCAACTTTGATTTTTGCTTTATTATGGAAACCAAACATCCAATGACCCTGAAGTCTGCCTGCAATGACATGAGATCAACTTCACCACAGCAACTTGAAGATTAGACGGGAACCTTGACTGGGGAGTGTTTATGTCAATGAGGGAGGAACCCTCAGAAATGGAGGCTGAGGATGTTTGCACAGTCTAAAGGATCCAATCAATTCACAAAGTTGTATGCGTAGACTGTTGACTTGGTGTCTGTTGTGCTATGTGCCTTCTCAACAACAACAAAAATTAAATTTAGGGAAAATACACTGCAGTGTAAAGTTAGTGCACGCACCGCCCACAGATTATTCCCTGTCGACATCTTTGGTTCTGCACTGGCCCCGATTGTGAAATTCTCCTGTAAACCCATCGTTGTGGCGACGATTGCATCCCATTGCAATGCTTCGAAACAGAGCAGACCTGCCCGATGGGATTTCCAAAGCTGCCATCGTTGTGGAAAGAGATCGCCACGTCTTTCTGCCATGGAGTGGCCGTCAGCTTCAAACCTCCGAGCTCTCCGCCAGCAGCCATGTGCTTCCCTGCTGCGCCGCCAGTGCCATGTAGACATCCTCAGAACAGGACATCAGTCCCACCAGAAGAACAGCTCTCTGTCTGCTTCTGACCCCTTCAGATCTGTTAGAGTTGAATGTGGCTGTAATTAAAAACCGAAAAATGGATCCTTGAACATTAGAAAAGAGTCTTTCATTTGAACCAGAATCAAAACATTCTGGACAAAAGTGAATATTAAGTATATGGAAATTAGCACAGCAAACTGTAGCCATCTTCTTGCCTTACTGCGTGCTCCCAACATCTACATAGAGAGCAGGTTCAGAAGGTTGCACTGAGTCTAATCCCTTACACCAATGAGCGAGGAAAAGTAAAGTCATTTAATTCAAAATACATCTTTTAGTGGGAGCAGTCTTTTAGAATAAACTGAGTAAAGTAAAAGGGAAAAGGGACACTCACCTGCACTTCCTGCCACCTTAAATCCTTCCAGGGATCCAGTTTGTGGCTGCTCCTGTCTCTCTCTCTCTCTCTCTCTGTGTGTGTGTTTATGGCAGAGTAAATCTTAGTCCTAATTCTTCCTTGATGACATTATGTTAAATCATCATTGGGTGTCGTAAAGAAGTGAGATAAAACTGGACATCCCCTTACAGAAGGGTTGGGGGGAGAAGACGGGCCAGTCAGGGTGCAGTATAGCACTGATGAAACATACAACTTTCCTCTAGTTCTTCAATGCTGCTTCCTCCCCCTGTCTCCCCCCGCCCCCCACTATCATGATTTCAATTCTACCATATAAATTTAGGTAGAGTGGAGGATGTGATCAGGTACAGATTAGAGCTGGAAACACAGGGAATCCAGGACAGATAAACCCCTCAGGACTAAGAATGAGAGTAGCCGTACCAGGAGGGGACAGGGAAGATGGGGAGGAGAAAAGGGGAATTGATCACAATGATCTACCTAGAGCCCCCTCCCTGGGGCACGGACAAAAGAAAAGTGGGTTAAGGGAGACATTGGTCAGTGTAAAACATGAAAAAAAGTAATAATAAAAGATAATTTAAAAAGTATCAAGGGTTTGTGAGGAAGGGAAGATGGGGGGGGGGATGAGAAGCTGATATCAAGGGCTTGAGTAGAAAGCAAATGTTTCAAGAGTGGTGATGGCAACAAATGTACAAATGTGCTGGACACAATGGATGGATGGATGATAATAAGAGTTGTATGAACCCCCAACAAAATGATTAAACTGCCCCCCGCCCCCAAGAAAAACTGTAGTGTTTGAGGAAAGGACTGAAAATGAAGAGGTAGTTTTCATCCTTGGTTTCCCTTCATATTCTCACCTTAGAATTTGGGAAGGAAATTCTGAGGAGATGGAAGGAAGTTAGGAGGACTCATGGGAGCAGTTTATGCTTAATCAGGAAAGAAGGAAGGAATGAAGCCTTGAAGGCACCTTTCCTTTCCAACCTCGAGGCTTGGTCACGTCGCCTTCTCTATTCAGAGTCACCCTTCAAGACCTAGACTCCGTGAATCACTGTTCCTTCTAGGTTCCCTGGATCCTCCTTGCTCCCTTAACCAGAAAGACAAATAATTAAAATAACTAGCTGCTCTCTCCTTGATGTTCTGAAATATGTTTTAAACACCATTATTCTAAAACGTGTTCCTTTGAATTGTGCATCTGTCACCCGTATTTAACGCTGAACATCTTGATGACACAATATATTTTTAACCCACATTTGCTATTTCTAGTGCCCACACATAAGCAATTAATCAATAGATGTTAATGAAATAGAATTACACACACCTGCCACCCACCAAATAATAGGTCCCAATTCTTCCCTCTATGTACTACTATAGCAGATAGTATTTTTTATCTCTTGCAAATGCTTTTAAAATAAGAAAATCATATAAAAACCAACTTGAAAGATAAAATGCTTCCAGAAGATGGTTTTTGTCTATAGGCTTAGAAAAGTTAAGCCAGGATGGTGGTAAGTAATAACGTCTTAGGGACCAGACCTTGTGGTACCTGGAATAGCCCAGGTATATGAGAGATATCTAGAAAGAGGCCTGAAAATAACCACCAATGTGAGAAATTGTATGATCATAGGAGAGAAAATCACACCTAGGTTCATTATTTTAACTGGGTAGAAGAAATTAACACAAAGTATATATATTATAACATATCATATCAATTATATCATATTAATTCCAGTCCATTTGAAATGGGGAGACTTTTGTCCTGTGCTATAAGTAAAGAATCATTGCACAAACATTTGATTGTGTTTTTTTTTGGGGGTGGGGGCATCACTGCCCTCAGGTGGTGGGAGTAGGAGGCCCAGCTTTTGCTCCTGTGGAGCTGGAATCGAACCTCCATCCCAGTGGGCCCCAGTCCCACGCACAACCATTACACCACCGGGGCTCAGCCTACACAAGCATTTGAAATGATGAAGTTGTATTTTGCCATCTTGACATTGCTCTTGAATCAATTGGTACATTAACACAATGCCTTGCTTTTCTCAGTCTACAAATGGGAAGAGATCAAAACACAAGGCGATAACACCTACCGCAGAGTTTACAAATGTGTAAGTCTATAGTTGATATGTGGAAAATATTTCTCTGTAGGCTCCATTGTGATGTTTAAGGAAAAAAGAAAGAAACTCTCTGCTCCTCCCCACAGTGTTATGAGAGCTTAGACTAATGGCACCAGTGAGATGCTCAAAGCTTAGAGAGAAACTAGATCAGCAGTCACCTTCAAATAGAAGCTGAATGCCATGGATATTTATTCCTGATTAAAGTAGAAGTCAATGTACTTAGAAAATTATTGAAAGAAATCATCAAGGTATGATTTGAAAGCATCAGAGCATCAGGGGGTGACAGATGACTTTGAGAAGAGCAAGTATTTCTGATCATTTTCAACATCATCACCCAGAAAAACTGGAGAAAAGGCTAGTACCAGGGGAGAATGAGCTGTTAGGAATTGCTTGAGTTTGAGATCTTAAAAGCTCCTTATCAACTGATCAAGAACAGATGGGTGATCGTCCACACAGAAATGAAGTGGGTGAGTTATTCTTGAAAAATGCTGGTTCAGCCAGGGTGCAGTATCACACCAGTAAAGCACACAACCTTCCTCTAGTTCTTCAATGCTTCCTCCACCTCCACTATCATGACCCCCAGTTCTGCCTTTCAGTTCTGGATAAATGGGAGCATGGATGCTGGTACAGATAAGAGCTCTTGACACACAAAATCCAGGACAGATAAACCCCTTGGGAACAAGAATAAGACTAGCAATACCATGAGGGAAAGGCAAAGGTTGGGGGGATAAGGGGGGTGAAAGGGAGAACCAATTGCAATGATGGACATATTACCCCACCCTCCCCCTCACTGAGGGGATGAATAACAGAAATAGGGGCGAAGGGAGACAGTGGATGGTGTAAGATATAAAAATAATAATTTATAATTTATCAAGGGCTCACAAGGGAGGGAGGGTGGGGAAAATGAGGAGCTGATACTAAGGGCTCAAGTAGAAAGAACATGCTTAGAATATGATGATGGCAGCAGATGGACAAATGTGCTTGTTGCAAATGATTGTTATAAGAGCGGTAAGAGTCCCCAGTAAAATGATTTGTTTTATAAAAAGGAAAATGCTGGCTCTTCAGATTCAGCAAGAGAGTGTCTTGGCAGGAACATTATTAAGTGTGATTTTAGTGGAAATAGTGTTAGTATTCATAGACTCATGAAGTTCTTAGAAAGATAAAAGACGAGGTTTTGAAACAGTGTGGTTCATGTGGAGTCCCAAAGGTAAAACACCTATGCCCTTGGCTACCAACAAGTTGATTGGTGGCTCGAGTCCACTCAGTGTCTCCCTTAGAGAAAGACCTGGCAGTCTGCTCCAGGAGAGATGGCCACAGAGAAGCCCCTACAGTCACCTGGAGTAACGACGCATCAAGATGGACTGAACTTTGCCCAACAGTCTTGGTAGGGCGTTTCCATGAATACACCCCTCCATCCACCACTGTCCAGCTGATCCCAGCTCATAGCTACCCTTCAGGCAGAACAGAGCTACCCCAAAGGTTTTCTGGGTGTGGTCTGTGTGGAAGCAAAGGGCATCATCTTTTTCCTGAAGAGCAGCTGACATGATTGAAGGACTCTATTTTGTATAGCAGCTGAGCACTTAATGACTGTACAACCAAGGCTTCCTGCTACACAGGAAAGAAGCAGTTAAAGGGACAGAATATGGAGAGGTTTTATATATGTGTGTATATATATATTCATGTATTTATAAATATACATTTATAAATATATATATGCATTGTGTGCACATATATATACATTTATAAAGGAAGATTATGGATACCCTGGTGAACCTCATGCTGGCTAAGCATGAATCATTCATGGACTGTGGCTTCAAAATCAATCAATCAATAATTCTAGAAACACTTGAGTTTAAGAAATTAGGATAGGGATTTATTTGGATTTCCCAGGCTCGAGGCAGCTCTTTATGTGTGTAGTGGGGGGGAGGGGGAAGGCACGGACTCTGTCTCTAGCAAACCCCCATTCTTATTGCACTTTGGTTTATCAGAAATTGCCACAAATTGCAACCTTCCAGACTTGTCCTTAAGGCTTTTCCACCACGGACCCCTTCCCTGGAGGAGCATTAAATTACTACCCCCACCCCAACATTTTGCATCAGCTGAGAAAACCCTACTCTCTGGGAATAAGAGAGGGAATCTGAGCTTCTAATTGAACTAAAGTGATTTAAAAAAGAAAATCTCCTGAGAGATTACAAGTGTTTCCATTAGCTCAGTACCCATCCAAAGTGACCTCGCCACCTTTCCAGTTATTGATTCTTGCAGGGCAGACTGCAAGCTCCCAGTGTAAGTGGAGAAGGGGAAGTGTGGGGTGGGACTTGGGAGGCTGCTTTCTGATCCACATATCTCCTCATTGTAACCTGCTCAGACCTCCAGGGGGAGGGCGTCTGGAGAACAAGGGTGACTCAGCGGTCATGTCTAGGGGGTTCCCTCAAACCTTTGGAAAATATTGAAATGGATTTTAGATTAAATGTTTGTTAGGGTAGAATTGCATAATTATTGCAAGGAGACTTTGAATGCCATATCTTTATTTTATAAATGTCTGAGGAACCTGAAGTCCAGGGAGGTAAAAGTGATCATTAGAAGACTGTTCTCCTGCCACCCACAAATCAATGAGTTCTACAAAGACTGCAGAAATCTGGGGAGAAGACTCCGTCATCTGGTGTTTCTTTTTTCCAATTTTGCTAAGAACTTTATTAAAATAAGACATAAAAGTTCCATCCTAAGACATAGGAACTAATAGACTTAAAAAATGGCTCTTTTAATTCCATGTTTCTATGAACTTTTAAAAGTCTCCTCATATGTTGGGATTTCATTCACTGGTTTCTTACGTCTGTGTCTTAAACCAGACATCAGAGTTTGCTTGCATGTGGTCTGTCTCGGGGTAACATCCTCAGAAGCTCTCAGGGAGCTGGCTGATCTGAGAGACCACAGAGGGGCTGGCCTGCAGAGATGGGAGTGGTAGGGGTCCTGGCCGAGTGGAGAATCCATATTTGTTCCATCCACAGAGGGCAGATTACCTGACTATGTGGGAAGACACGTCCTGTGTTGCTACATATTTTCCGAGGCAAGTTAGAAATGGGTCAACCTTACTCAGACCAAATACAGAGACATGGGCTGGGCTGAATTTGGCCTGAGGGATGACCTTCTGTCTGTGACGGAGCCTAATGGAATCCTTCTAAGGGAGGGACTAACTGCAGCTGAGTCAATGCGTATTCTCCTGCCTTGGCCCCTGATTTTCGTGATAGTGTTCTGGTTAATGGTTGGAACAGCCTTCCATTCCTTTACCTCAACTGAGGTGGTCTATGAGTAGTGCATTCAGCTCTCTGCTTGTCTTCCTCCCAGGGGAAGCTTTTAGTGAGAGGACAGTGATGAAAAAAGGCCATTAGTCAAGAAGGGGAAGGGGCTGAGGGCCTGGAAGAACCGCAAGCAACTGATCTGCTTTTAGTGGCAAGAAGTTGTCACGTGGTGCATGACCCAGATGCCCCTGTCTGGTCCTTTCACGTCCATCTGGGGCGAAAAGTGAAGGTTTACACCCAAAGATCCATTCTAGAGGCAGGCCCAAAAGTACATCCCCAGTTTCTAAGTGGATGCCACTCTCCTCTAGCTCCTGGTGAATGCTTTCTTCTTCTGTCTTTTGGCTAAATTTCTTTCTACAGAATTGTTATTGATACATGGGCGTACTCAAGAGTTTAAAAGAGAAGCGAAAAGCCGAAAACATCTCTCAATAGGCTTACCGCCATGTCAACGTGCTTCCTCCTCCACCACCCAATCCGCTGGCCTGCTGTCCAAATAGAAGCTCATGCTCTGAGAACATCATTCACTCTGTCCCTTCCTCCTTTTGACTCCCAGTCCCCAGGGACTAGCTGTTTCCTAAAGGCTGAAAGCTTCTGATGGGATCGCCACATTTCACTTCCTTTCCCAGGGCTCTCCTTCCTTACCTGGTTTACCTATCCTCCCCACCGCCCTTGCTCACCCTGCCCAGCCACAAGGGCCTCCTTCACTTCCACAGAGACACAGCGTGCTCTTCTGCCCTAGAAAGTCAGCACAAACCAGGGTGACACAGTAGCTGCGGCAAGGGACTCAAACATGGCAATGTGAATACAGCCCAGGGCCAGGCAACGGTGCCTCCTGCTGTGCACGAGGTTGCTGTCAGTGGGGTCCAACCAGAGACCCCAACAACAACAGTCTTTGCATTCGCCTTCCTCTGTTCATAGCAGGCCACAACTGGACCGCCCCCAGCAGACACCCTCATGGCTACCTATTGCTTCTCCAGACACTTTCCATACTGCAGGTCCCAATCCCCCCACCTCCCTTCCTACCCCCAGCCCTTGCTCCCAACTGATAATATACATTTCATTGCATCTCTTCCTCGGGAGAATGTAAACTCTTTATCATTGCAGGAGTGTTTGGCGGTTTCATTCACCACTCCATGTATTGGGCTTAAAACAGTACCTTCCAACACACTAGATGCTACACAAACATTTGCCGGATACATTTTTTTTTGGGGGTGGGGGGGCATCACTGCTCTCCGGTGGTGGGAGTAGGAGGCCCAGCCCCACTGCTGGAATTGAACCTCCGTCCCTGTGGGCCGCAGTCCCGTGCACAACCACTACGCCACCCAGGCTCAGCCCTTGCCGGATACATTTTAAGATTCTCTTCGGCTTTGTGCTGGGGAGAGCGGTATTCATTGTGAACCCATCTCACTGGAGTGTTAGGCCTCTAGCTACAAACAGCTCCATAAATGGTCTTGGCCCGTTTTTTTTTTTTAATCTCTCTTTGTAGTTTTTGCTGTCAATTATCGTCCACATTTTAGATTTTATGCTTCTTCCCACTTCCGCTGTCTTTTCAACATCGGCTTTTATCCACGCCATGCCAAACTTAGCTGCCAGAATAATCCACCTAACATATAGGAGTCAGGCCATGGAGCGTTTATTCCCATTGCAACACCCTTTGGCCATTGCCCATTGTTGTTTGCAAAAACCCTGAGGGTCTTTACTGTTGCCTCAAGGGGGCATTCTCTCCTGCTTCCCTTCTTCACCTGGCTAACATTCTTTCACTCTTGATAGACCTGTCCCCTTTCCAAGTTTTTCTTGAGCCCTGCTTCTTCCTTTGCAGAATTTACCACACAACACACAACTAATTAAATTCATGTGATCTTGCTGGTTTAATGACTGCCTCCATAGTCTACGGTTTCTTGAGAATAGGAGCCTCTCACGTGGTTTTGTCGTCAATACAGACTCTGACACGTGGTGGGGCCTCGTCAATACTTGAAGGGAAGAAATGCATGGCAATGGACCCTAGCCAGCTGGCTCAAAGGGGCTGGTTTACCAGAGCTTGGAGTATCTCATTCATGGTATATTTTTCTCCACAGAGATTATTTTCCAGAAGATGATACGGAGATGATTTCCAGAACAGCAGGTAAGGAGGCACTAGGCTTTACCTTGTTAACTTTTTACATCATTCTGTGTTGAGTATAATGTCCTTGACTAGTAAGTGGGCTCTTAAAATTCATGGTGGAAGTACCTTTAAATTCTTGTTGATTTATAAATCTGCACATACTTCCATAAAATGTAATTCCCCACTTCCCCAACACAGTGCAAGAAGACATCACTGGAACATGCAAGTGAACTTTTTATACTCTTTGTGATTCTGAAATCACAAGACCAAAGTCGCTTTTAAAAATGATTATGATACAGTCTACCACTAAAATGAAATCTCTGCCTTAATATAGTAAGATCTATTAAAGTCATTGCCTGTGTAAAAAAAAAAAACTAGTCTGTCTGAGAAGGAAAACTCAAGTATTTTCAAGTAATAGGAAAATGGCAAGACAGCACCCTATGAAAGGTGTGGTAAGACCTGGAAAACTTTTAAGACCTGGAAAAGCAGTCCTATCCAGTTTCATCTTTTACACATTTCACTGTACATCCATACCCTATACTCACCGTCTTAGAGTTTTTTTGAGATGGTAGATCTTTGTTGGAGTAGATGGCTTCATCTTTGTCCCTGAGAATAGATAACCGGTGAGTTTGAACACTTACCTTGCAGTTATCAGTCCAGCACTTGACCTCCTGAAACTTCAGGGCTACTTTAAATTGAGTAAAAAATGGTGCCAACCCCACAGGTAAAATTAAGCGAGAAAAAGGCGGTGCAGAACCTATCAAGAAATAATTATAAACAAGATGTAATCACTATTAGTGTTAATATACTCAGGAAAGTAGGATGCAATGCCAATAGAAATGTTTCAATAAGTTGATGAGGCACTTATTAGTTGATGATGCCAAGAAATGTGGAAGAGGGCTACTAGGCCAACCGACAAGAAGAGAGCAATATTTTACTCATCCCAAAGAAAGGTGACCCAAGAGAATGCTCAAAATATGGAACAAGGTCACCGATAGCACATACAAGTAAAAACTTGATGAAGATCATCCAACAATAGCTGCAGCAGTACATTGACAGGGAGCTGCCAGGGGTTCGGTCAGACTCAGAAGAGGACATGGAACCAAGGATATCATTGCTGATGTCAGATGGAGCTTGACTCAAAGAAGAACATACTAGAACGATAGTCACCTTTTTTTTTAAAATTGACTACTCAAAGACATGAACTATATGGATCACAAAAAAAGTATGGATACCCCTTCAGAAGAATGGGAATTCCAGAACACTTCGTTGTGCTTATGCAGGTCCTGTATAGGGAGCAAGCTGGAATTAATTTGATGGTGAGCAAAAAAGACCTTTGTCGATATTTTGAGCAACAAGATTCTCTTTTGAGGAAACAGTTGAGGCCTAGGGCAGAAATGGAAGAGAAACGAGGAGCATGCCTACTGGAGGCAAAAGGCTGCATCAGGTACTTTCATTCACGTAAAATGACCCACATAGAAACGTCGCGAGATGGTTTAACGATCTTCACTCTTACCAAGGCAATTTAGCTTGACAAAATAAAGAGATGTGCTGAAATTCCCACACTTAAGCAAGTGATAGGACCAGGATCCAAATTTCAGCTTCAAAAGTGCTGTTCCTTTGAGGAAAACTCAGGAATATTATGTAAGGTGTTGTTGGGGCTTCTTATCCCTTCTTCCAGCTAATAGTACATTTAATTTCACCACTATTTTTCCTTTTCAGTAACATTTTGGTATTTGCTTGGGAATATTCAGAGAAGCAACACCTCAGGTGCATCCTTATTACAACCATAAGCGCAAACACCCAGAACCCCTCTTTTGTATAAGCTGCATCAAAGACTATGGAAGATGGGAAAAGTGTCCTCTCCATATAGAACTGATTCAGGCTGAACACCAGTAAAATGGCTTTAACATTCTCTGCCCTTATACAGCCTCCATGCCATCTCAGGCCAAGGTAATGGTGACAGCATGAACCATTCAGGGTTTCTTGTTGTTAGGTGCTCTCAGAGTTGGTGCTGACTCCTAGTGACCTGATGCACAATAGAATGAAACACTGCCTGGTCCGGGACAGTTGTTCTTATGTTGGAGCCCATGGCGGCAGCCACTGTATCGATGCATATTGTCCAGGAGCTTCCTCCTTTTTGCTGGTCCTCCATTTTAGCGAGCACAATGTCCTACTTCAGGGACGGATCTCTCCTGATAACTTGGCCAAAATATGTGAGAAAAAGTGTCACCACCCCTGCTTATCAGGAGCAACCCTCCAAGAAAGATTTATTTGTTCCTTGGACAGTCCGTAGTACCTCACTATCCTTCACCAGTACCATTATCCAAAGGCACCGATTCTTCCTTGGCCTTTCGTACTCAATGTCCACCTTTTACATGCATACAAGGTGAGTCAGGGCAGTGCTATCTAAGGACATATTTGATAGTATATCCATTTTACTTTATTTTTTAAAAGACCCTTCTTAGGGTAGCGTTCAACAACAAATCATAATGTCTTGAATGATATCTCTTTGCTTGAAAAAAACAATGGTGTAGACAAGCAGGATACAACTGCACTGCAGTCACCCTTCTTAGCACGATCACACTGCTCTTCACCTTCATCCTCTTCACTTTGTTCTTCTCATCATCTTTATGACTTGTTGGCTCTTCCTTCTGTCTCTCCTTTCCTTTCTCTCCAGTCTTTTTATTTATTTATTTATTTTTAATCCTTTTAGTGGGGGCTCATACAACTTTTATCACAATCCATACATACATAGGTTGCATGTCAGGCACATGTGGACATTTGTTGCCCTCATCCTTCTCAAAATATTTGCTTTCTGTTTAAGCCCTCGGCTTCAACTCATCATTTTTCCCTTCCCTCCTCACTGCCTCATAAATCCTTGAGAATTTATAAATTATTGTTACTTTTTCATATTGTACACTGTCCGATGTCTCCCTTCACCCTCTTCCCTGTTGCCCAAACCGATCCTTGTAATCGGTTCCCCTTTTCTACCCCATCTTCCCTCCACTCTCCTGGTATCACCACTGTCAGCACTGGTCCTGAAGGGATCATCTGTCCTGGATCCCCTATGTTACCAGTTCCTATCTGTACCAGTGTACTTCCTCTGGTTTAGCTGGACTTGTATGGCAGAAGTGGGATCATGATAGTGGGGAGGAGGAAGCATCGAAGAACTCGAGGAAAGTTGTATGCTCCATCATTGTTACACTGCACCCTGTCTGGTTCATCTCCTCCCCACGACCCTTCTGTAAGGGGATTTCATGGGCTTTGGGTCCCCAACCTGTACTTCCCCTCATTTACAATGAGGTGATTTTTAGTTCTCTCCAGTCTTGGTAACACCCCCTCCTCTCCACACCAGACTTTCCTTTAGCCTAGAATGCAGCTATAGTGATTATATATTCTTCTTTATCTTAACAGCCTCCCCTCACTCTAGTTTTTGAAAAGAGAAAAGCTAATTATTATTGATAGTAGTTATTCCTTGTTTCTGTAAAAGTTCTTGTTATAACACAATAAATAGATCGGGAGAGTCACCTATAATTTTGAATGACAAAAAATATCCCCCAAACCAAAACTCTCACCGTCATCAAGTCCATGCTGACTCACAGTGGCCCCATAGGACAAGGTGGAATTATCCCTGTGGGTTTCCGAGGCCGTTAATGGCTGTCACTCTAATATAGGAGAAGGAAACCCCACTTGTTTCCCGAGGCATGGTTTAAAACTGCCAGTTTTGCAGTTAGCAGTGCAATGTGTGATCATTGCGCCACCAGGTATGATACTTGTGACAAAAAAAGGAATAAGGCTGAAGGTGATTTGGGGGTTGTATTCGGGCCCTTGAATGAGTCAGGCTCATTTTCTCTCGTTCTCTCATCTAGTAACAATAATATAGATACTCATTTCTCTTTCATCATAGGCCTTATTCACCGTGACCCTGTCTTCAAATGTTCCTTTCTTGCTTAGCAGACACAGAATTCCAAATTTCTGAGTAGCTTTTAGAAAATTATGAAAAGTTGATTGCAGCATCAGGGGTGGGTTTTTCCCCCCTCTTGGGGTCCATCTGTCAATCTTGGAAGAAAACAGAAAGCAAGGAAGGAGAAGAAAACAGCCTAAGATGGCATCTGGCCTCTTGGCTCCAGGGGATCCTTCTGCCCACGCTCTGTGCATCTCCCACCCAGGCGAGTCCTGCGTTCGCTTGCCCAGCAAAGTCTGCGAAGCTTGAGGTAGTGTGAAGGCTGCCATTCTTGCGGATTTAAAAATACGTCATTCAGTAACAGGCTCATCACTTCATTCTGTCAACCAAAAGAAGATTCATCCTCCCTTTTCTTCTACCGCATCTACGGCCGCCTCTCACACAGGAAGTCATTTTGGTACCTTGCTCGAGGGAAATTCTGATTTTTAAAATTCTTGCTAAAGATTATTTCCCATGGGCAGGCCTGGGGGTAGTAGCAGACTAGCCTTTCACTAGGTCCTCCCAGGGCAATGCTGGTCAATGGGATGGCATGTGTCTCTGCCCTTTGCCGGCTTCCCCCTGAATCCTGACCTGTTATAATCTCTTAGCTACTAAGGCAATACAGTATTGGAAAATGCTTAGAAGGTCCCAGGGAACCCTGGGGGTGCACACACATTGCAATGCTAACCGCAGAGCTGGCAGCTGATGCCCAACAGGCACTCCTTAGGAGAAAGACGAGGCAGCCTGATTTCAGAAAGGCATGGTCTTGGAAAGGGGTTCTAGGGAGTCGCTCTGCCCTATCTTGTACGATACCTATGAGCTGGAATAAATTCAATGGCGCTCGATGGGAAAACATGGGAGTTTGAAACAGAGAACCTACCTCTGAATAGTGGTTCTGATTCTTCTTAAGAAGATGGTCTCGGGCAAGCAAATTTTTTGACCCTGTGTTTATTTGTCAGTAGAATGGGTATAATAACCATACCCATTACTTGGAAGCCCTTTTAAACATGTTGCCTATTACAACTGTTATTTTTTTTTTAAATACTAGTTGGAAAAAATCTTTGTAGATGGATTTGTAAATGTTAGCCAGTAGTCTGATCTTTTAAAAAGTTTATTTAGGTTGCATTTTGTCCTGCAATAAACCCTTCCAAACTCCAGTGCCTTATAGTAGGGATTAGCACCCTGTGGACTACATGGCCCATTTGTGTTACTAAAGTTTTGTGACAGCACAGCCATTCGATTGCATCATGCCTACATCTTCTTCAAGCTACCAGGGTAGAGTTGAGTAGTTGTTGCAGAGATAGCATGACTCACAAGCTTAAACCATTGATTGTCTGATCCTTTTTTTCAAAAAAAGTTTGCCCACCTTGGTTTGCAACTGCAAAGATGTATTATTGTGCCTGAAAATTCTGTGGGTTGATAAGTAGGGCAAGTGATAACAAGGCAGGCACAGTGTGGGAAGAGCACACCCAAGAAACCAAGAGACAAAATGTCATCAGATGGTTTCTTTTCTTTGGGATCCCTTCGGCAGCAGCATCTGAGGATCTGAATGGGGCCGAGATCTTTGAATGTCATGTTCATATGTTTTAGAAACTGATGACTAGCTGTCGGTTGGAGCATCTCTAGTGCATTCTCCTGGGCCTCTCCTCTTCTTCTTTGCTGGTAGAATATACCGGAATTCTTTATAGCATGATCTTAGGGTTCCAGTGGAGATGAACAGGAATGCAAAGTCTCCCAGCGCCCTGGTCTCCAGAACTTCATACACAATGGCATCTTCATCAGAGTCTGTTGGCCAGATAGCAAGGGAGCAGGCCAACCCAGATTCAAGGGAAGGATAGATCAATGCTGTTTCTTCATGACTGGAGCAGGGACATCAAATTGCAAAGGGACATGAATACGAACTAGTGTGAGCCTCTGTGACTATAAGAAGATGATCAACTATCGCCTATCATGTGTGGATTGTTTCAGTGAGGCCTACAATTGGTTTGCATTTTGCAGAAATAGAATCGTGCTCCACTATTTCATATGCCTTTTCGTTGTTCTTTCTCTTTCACTGGCAGCTTTTCTTAGTGACACTAAAGAGCGAGGCCCTCCCCTACACTCCCATACGTGGAGAAGTGGTGAGAAGTTCCCTTTGGGACAGACACATTCCTTGAAGACATTCGAAAAAAACCCTCAGGTGCAGACCCAGGCCCTTCGAGACTTTGAGAAGGTAAGTCCCAACGGTGCTGTAAATAGAAGCCATATCTGGAATATTGTTAGTCCTATGAAAACATTGCCTGTAGATTAGTCTGGTTATGAGCAATGAATGTCCTGGTGGCATAGTGGTTATACTTTGGGCTGTAATCCCAAAAGTCACCAGTTCAAAAATACCCATTGCTCCTTGGAAGAAAGATGGGGTCTTTTATTCCCATAAAGAGTTACAGTCTCAGAAACTCACAAAGGCAGTGCTACACTGTCCTACAGTGTCATTAGGAGTTGTCAGTGGCTTGATGGCAGTAAGTTTTTGAGTGACCATAATGGTGTCTTTTTTCAGAGCATATGTCTCAATATGCCTTGTGATGGGGTTGTGATTCACAGACCATCAGCGGTCCTAATGGATTTGATATTCACTATGTATATGACTAGTTAACTTCTCACCTTGTCTCAGGAAGTTTCAATGGCAACCCTGAGAATCTTAACAGGACCACAGTGGGCCAAGAGACCCAATTCAGTGTATTGTGATGATGTGTTCTGTTGCTGAATTTGGACCCCTCAAAAGACCTGGGCATTGTCTGCAGTATTAGGTGACTTTACCCCAATCATTTTCTTCTCAATAAGAATAGTATTGTCAGGGAATCCAGGACAGATGATCCCTTCAGGACCAATGCTGAGAGTGATGATACTGGGAAGGTGGAGGGAGGGTGGGGTAGAAAGGGAGTACTGATCACAAGAAGCTACATATAACCTCCCTGGGAGATGGACAACAGAAAAGTGGGTGAAGGGAGATGTTGGACAGTGTAAGAGATGACAAAGTATAATAATTTATAAATTATTAAGGATTCATGAAAGAGACGGGAGTGGGGAGGGAGGGGGAAAATGAGGAGCTGATCCCAAGGGCTGAAGTTGAAAGCAAATGTTTTGAGAATGATGATGGCAACAAATGTGTTTGACACAATGGATGGATAGATGGATGGATGGATTGTGATAAGAGTTGTACAGGCCCGGGGCTGAGCCCCGGTGGCGTAAGTGGTTGAGTGCGGGACTGCATCCCGCGGGCTTGGCAGTTCAAATCCAGCGGCGGCTCTCAGGAGCAGCACTGGGTAGCCCCCACAACCACCAGAGGCAGTGATGCCCACCCCCACCCCACTCCCCAAAAAAAAAGAAATTCAAAAGAGTTGTACAGGCCCCTTATATTAATAATAAAAAGAATAGTGTTGCTTGAAACTCTTGAACTATTCTACCTCTTGATGTGTTTGTCCTTAGATTCGGTCAAGAGCAATGACTGCTTTTATAACATCAGGTCACCTGCCCCTGTGCCCTGGACTACTCTCAAGTACTGTACAGTAGTAGCTATCCACTGGCCTGGAGAGAGTGACCCAGGATTTGTTATACCTCTATGTTCTCAAAAAGGAAACGGCTCTTTGGTGACCTCTGGGGGAAGCCCAAGGATCAGACCATATACAAGTGATGCATAAATACTGAGATAATTTGGTTTCTTTCTTAATTGAGTGGATAGCTTTTGACAAACAATGAAGTTCTATTTTTTAAAGAGACGAATATATCAGTGTTGATATGGCTTTTCCCAGACCTACTAATACAACTTTTCTCAATTTTTTAAGTTGACGTCTTCTGCTAGGAGTTAAGGTAAATTCTAACAGATATTCTTGTTAGCCAAAAATATGTTCCTTACAGCATCTCCCTGAGAATTAAACAGTTAACTCTTGGTTTCATTTATTAAGAGCTGTCATGGATACTGAGAGGGAGATGACAGGGAGAAGAGAGAAAGCATTCTGGATCTCCAATCTTAAAATGTGTATCCAGATTTTAAACTCTCGGGGCTCTTTTTAAAAATTCCAGAATAATTAAAATCAACTCAGTGAAAACAATAGCAAGCCTTTAGTATCGTGCTCCATGCACAGTGAGAACTCAGCGGATCATCAACTGAACTTGTAAAAAGTATTGTCAATTAGGCTGTTTTCTGGTTGTGTTGTTTCTCCTAGTCCTTACTCAATATTGACATCATGTTGAATGATTTTAAAGAGGGAATTAATGTCAATTGACTGAGCTATATGGGAGACTAAGAAATTAAGGAATGTGCTCTCATTTTTCGTGGTGAGTTCAAAGGGAGACGCTTTTCTAGAGAAGGTGATAATATTAGAAGTGTCGAAAAAAGAAGCAGAGACTGTTTGTAGGAGTAGTTGATAGTTTGGTTAAGGTTGATGGTTTGCTGTGTTGATTCTGACTTACAGAGGTTCTGAAGGGTTTCTGAGGCTGTAAGCATTTGTGGGAGCAAATAGTTTTATCTTCCCTTGAGAGTGATTGTTGGATTTAAACCATCACCCTTGTGGTTGACAGTGTTATGCTTGCCCAACAATGTCACCCAGGATGCTTCAGGAGATGATAATAGAAACTAATAACAACAATCAACATTTATTAAGTCTTTATTGTATGCCAAGCACTGCTTTAGGCATTAGCTGATTTTGCCTCCATTAATTTTCCTTATGTACATGATAGATATTCTATCCATTATTTCAGCGAAGAAACCAAGGTTCAAGTAACTTTCCTAAAGTTATATAATGGTAAATGTAGAATCAAGAGAATGTTCATGAATCTGAGGGAAATGAAAGGATCATTCAGAGAAAGTTCTGGAGCACTGAGAGGACCAATTCAGAGAAGGTGAGGTTGGCAGAATGTGCGGTCTGGTTTTCCAAGGGCGTTTTCCATCCGAATAACAGAAGCTACAGAAAAGCCAGAGCAGGGAGGGGAAGCCTGGCTGTGATGTCAAGAGGGGCCCTCCTCTGTTGGTTTACACCTCTTCGAACAAGGTCTTCCTTAATACAGAAATGCCAGAGAAACCAGCTGCAGGCTTTGCCTGTTTTGAGTCCGCAGCCAGTTTGTCTTGGCCTCCCAAAGCCGACAACCGCAGAGAGTCAGCCTCCTGGCACACTTTTCCACTTAGATCGCGAAACCTGGGGGCTATTGAAAAAGGAAAGTCTTAAAACTGTAGGCTTTTGACACCGTGGAGAGTGGCTTTATCACAGGCTGGCTTTCCTGTCCTAGTTACGTGGTGGATCTGGGTCATGTTGCCACTGCCTTTAAGTTCAACCATTTCAGTGCTTTTTTAGCATTTCTCCCTAATTCCTTCCTTGGTCAGCAGATGCTGCTGAGGAAGCTCTCTTTCTTTCTTTCTTTCTTTTTCTTTCGTCTTTCTCTTTTGTAAAGTGATCTTTATGCATCCCCAAACCCAGTCGTCTTGTTTTTGTGGATATCTGAACATTATCAGATGGGAAGAGAGGAGCTTAAACATTCAGCATTCACAAGCAGTTTTCTTCTCTCCTCTTTAGAAATGTGACTCGTCAGAGGGCTTGCTCAGTCATTGGCTGACCTTCTTCTCCTGTTTTCATTCCTGAGTAACTGCACCGAAGACATGCTTCGCATCATCTGTGTTTTCTTAGCAACTGCTAAATAAAAGGAATGGGGTTGGAGGAGATACAGAGGGGTATGAGTTACCATTCTCTAAGAACAGACGATCTGGTTAGGGTCATATGAGACATTTAGGTTACACAAGAATTAATTGAAATAACTTGTAAGACAGCAACGCAGGTGGTATCACAAACATGGAATAGTTGCTAAATAAGTGCATGTCCATATTTTAGACCAAGATCTTTTTTTCTCTGTATTTTCATTTTTAAGGAGCCACGTAATATAACGGGTGAAGTAAGCATTGTGCCGTTAAGCCAAAAGTCAGCTGTGGGAACCCACCCATCATTCCAGGTGGGAGACCTGTGGGGCAGTCTGCTCCCATAAAGATTTACAGTCTGGGAAATCTCACGGAGCAATTCGACTCTGCTCTACCAGGGCCCTAGGAGCCAGAATCAACTCTAACCATGGTGCTATTTTGCATTTCATAGACGTGAAGATTTGACCAAGCTTTAAATGAGTAGCTCACGTTTGTCTGGCTCGCTTTCAGATCTAGTGAAGAGTGTCGCACCTGGCGCCGAGTCAGCCTGCGCGGGCAGAGTAGAGAGGTGCTCCCCACGGGACTTCCAGACGGGGATGGTGAAGAAGCAGATCTCCAGGCCTGTCTTCCAAAGACCCCCTGGGTGGGCTCAGACTGCCCACCTTTCACCTGGTGTTTGAGCACCTAACCCTTTGCACCAACCAGACTCCTAGCACTTACGAGGCAAGGCCTTTTCTTTTATTCTATTTCACTTGGTTTGGTTTGAAGGTTTATTGCCAAGTTCTTTTCCTTGGGCAGTTGGGCCATGCCATCCATCCACTGAGAAAGGGAGCAACGGGAAAGGGCGCGTGTAGCCCCGCGATACCAGTGGAAACAACAGTGCCAATGAACCAGACACCAGTAACACAATTTTCACTTTAGGAAAGAAAAAACATGTCTGTGGTGTGTGTGTGTGTGTGTGTGTGTAGGGAAAGCTCCCACCAGTTCTCACTCAAAACTCACTGCCATCGTGTCCAATCGGATTCATAGCGATCCCATAGGACAGGGTAGAATTGTCCCTTTGGGTTTCTGAGACTGTAGCTCTTCGAGGACATGGAAATCCTCTTTCTCCTGAGGATCAAGGGGTAGTTTTGAACTGCCAACCTTGTGGTTAACAACCCAAGATACAATAATCCACTACCCCCTCAGGGCTACTTAAAGTCCTCCAAATCTAGTTTGGGAGGCAGACAGATGATCTCAACACTACACACACACACACACACACACACACACACACACACGTAAAGATCACAATTGGAGTTCATTACTAGTGCTGTGGAAACCCTTACCTGCATTTAGAGTCAGATAAGATTTCTTCTGTACATAATATTTAAATCACAGAGGAGCGTTGAAGGGATCCAGTGTCAGGCATCAAAGAACTAAAATTATATCATTATTAATGAGGGGGAGTACAGATTGGGGATCCAAAGCCCATCAATAGGTGAATTGACATACTCCTATAGAGGGGTTGCAGGGTGCAGATGAGCCAGTTAAGGTACAGTGTAGTAGCAATGAAATAGGCAACTTTCCTCTAGTTCTCAAATGCTTCCTCCCCCTACTATCACGATCCCAATTCTACCTGACAAATCCCACTAGAACAGAGGATGTACACTGCAGTCAGAAACATGGAGAATTTAGGATAGATGCTCCCTAAGACTAGTGGTGGAAGTGGTGATACTAGGAGGGTGGAGGGATGATGGAGTAGAAAGGGAGAACCAATTTCAGGGATCTACATATAACCTCCTCTCTGGGGCACAGACAACAGGGAAGTGAGTGAAGGGACACATTCAACAGTGTACGATATGAAAAAGTAATAGCAATTTATAAATTTTTAAAGGTTCATGGGGGAGGGGAGGGAAGGGAAATATGGGGAGCAGGTTCTGGGGGCCTAAGTGGAGGAAGGATGTTTTGTGAGTGAAGATGGCAACAAGTGTGCAAATGTGGTCTGCATACAATTGATGTGTGTATGGATTGTGAAAGGAGTTGTATGAGTCCCCAATAAAATGATTCATTAAAAAAGAGGGGGAGGGGGAAAAAGGGGCTTATACCAACAGCTCAAGTGGAAAATATTTGGAGATGAGTATGACAGCATGTGTACAGATGTGCTTGATGCAAATGATGTGTTGAATGTTACAAGAGCTGTAAGAGCCTCCAATAAAATCAGTGGGGAAAATAATATTTAAATCAAGTCCTGAAGGATAAGTTGAAGTTCAAAGGCAAGGCAGAGTAGGGGTGAAGAACGACTTTTTAGGATCACACTGTTGCTCACATGGCCAGCAGGCCTCAGAGAGGATAGTGAATTTAGTAAAAGGAGGTTCTTCATATGGCCGGAGCACTGGAGGTTGACTGGGATTCTGGTTGGCTGTGCTGATTCTTCCATTCTACCCCAATCCAAAGCTTACCATTGCACTGCTAGTCCTCTATAGTATCATTGGGGATTCTTCATTCATGGGTCCTGAGTATGCCTTTGAACTTGCCCTTCTTTTCTGGTGAAAGCTAGTGAAAATCTATACTATAGATCCTATAGGAATGGAGAAGGCCCCAAATTGGCATTTTCTCCCAGAAAGCCTAAATCTTAGCCAATACTCTTTCTGGGAGGGACCAACCATGAACACACAACATGAAGTCTTGCCTGTGTTTGTTCTGCTGTTGGCAACAGAACTTTACCTTTTGATTAGAAAGATCAAGCAAAAACAACCCGGGACTTTGTAAAATTCACAGCCTTGTGGAGGATAAGTTTTGAAGCCCATGAGTCTGTGGGAGCTCCCAGCATCGCCGAAGTCAGCTATCATCTCTCTCAGGAGCGTCTTTAATCCTTGCGGACAGCAGTCCTTGTAGCGGTTGCATCTATTTTGGGTAGCTAGGGACGTTGCTATTTGTTTTGCATAGTTTGTGGTGTGATGATCGTGACCACACATTGTTGCCCCAGACTTAGAGGTAGTGTGGCCTTCCACCTATGTGAGGAAAGGCAACAGGACATCGTCAGGACCCGTTTTTTATGCACATGATGAGATCAGGGTTTGTTTATCTATGAGCTTGGTGGAAGAGCTCTTGGTTCACACTCCTGTCACTTGGTCGGTTATTGAGGAAAATGCTGTGTGGAGGATGGCCACCTGACTGCACCTGAGTTGTTAAAATGAAGCAATTTCATTAAGAGTTTCGCAGTTAGAAGACTCTGCCTCTTCAGGTATTAGGTTGAAGTTTTGGAGAAGACATTTGTTTATTGGATATTCCAAAATGCCCCCAATTAAAAGCCTGATCCTCGTGGAAGTCACAGGCTGCTTTCTGTGAGGGGTCTCGGGAGATGGTTGCCAGAATGAGGCACAGGGGTCTTGTGCTGGAGTCAGAGGGTGCATGAGGGGAAGACCGAGCTGACTGACTTTGATGTAGCATTCTGTTAGAACCTGGTCTGCGACACAGATGTGTACTCTTCAGGGCGGCCCGAGGAACATTTTCCCACTGTTCAAATAATAGAAGGGATCATCAACTTTCCTTCTGCTTCTTCTGATGCTTGTAACAGAACTCTACCTTTTGGTAAAACATAGCAATCCATGAGGGTCCCTGGGAGGATACCTCCCCTAGCATGGCCATTAAGGCACCGTGTTCTAGGTAGGAGTAGTGCAGAGACCAATTAGAAATAAGCAGATCTAAAACATTTACCTATAACTAAATTAGACGTTAACTGAACCTTTGTCATTTAAGAAATACATTCTTTGCCAAAGACAAAGGTTTAAGCAAGTTACTTTTCTAAGCTCAGGTTTCTTTTTCTTTCTCCTGCCTTTCTCCCTCCTTCCTTTCTTTCTTTGTTTGTTCTTTTCTTTCATATCCATTCCCCTCAGTTGACATATAATTCACTTGGCATCAATTTTATCCTTCCAAAGTATACACTTATATGGAGTCTGTGTAAAGTTAGATAACCAGCACCACTATCTAATTCCTAACTACTCTCCTTTCCCCAAAGTGAAGCTCATACTCATTTTCAGGGATCCCTGGCCCCTCCTTTGGCTCAGTCCGTGACAAACAGTGGTCCAATTCTCTCTCTAGATTTGCTTAGCCCTTTCTCTCTTTGTCTATTCTGGACGTTCCATATGTTGTTGTCGTTGTTAGGGGCAGTTGAGTTGATTCCTACTCATAGCATTCCTATGTATGGCAGAAGGGAACACCATCCAGTCCTTTGCCATCCTCACAATTGTTCACATGGTCCAGCCCATTGTTGTAGATGCTCTTGTCTATCCCTCTTGCCAAGGATTTTCCTCTTTTTCACTGGCCCTCCAGTTTAACCAGCATGGCGTTCTTCTCCAGGGACTGGTGTCTCCTGGTGACGGGCCCAAAGTAAGTAAGTAAGATGAAGACTCTCATATTTGCCTCTAAGGAGCATTCTGGCTGTTCCTCTTCCAAGACAGATCTGTTGGTTCTTTTGACAGTCCATGGAACTCTCAGTATTCTTTGCCAGCACCATAATTCAAGTGTATCTTCACATGCATATGAGGTAACTGAAAATATTATGGCCTGGGTCATTTCATATAGATGGAACCATATGATTTGTGGTCTCTTGTGTCTGACTTCTCTCATTTAGCTTGTTTTCAAGGTTTATCCATGGCATAGTAGCATGTATATATAGTTCAGTGTACTATAGTATGTAACTCTATGTCATTTCGTTTTATGGCTGGATAATATTCCAATTTAGTTTTATTTCTTATTGTGTTTATTCATTGGTCATTTGGTGGGCATTTTTGTTTATTTTACTATTTAGCTATTATAAGTAGCATTTATATGCTTCTGTTTAGAATTTACTGTGCATATGTGATTGCTAAGTCATATTGCAACACTATAGTTAGCTTTTGGAGAAATTGATTTGGCCTCTTTATTGTGAAAGATGGAGAAAATGCTGTTTTAGATAGACTCAAGTGGTCAGATTTCTCAGTCACAAGAAAAATCGCTGACAGTGCAGGCTGCTTTTGAAAGACTTAGGGGACATGTGGGACTCACCGGTGAGTTCTGGGTTCACAGGCACAATGTGATGTCTTGGTCAAGGAGGCCCTAATGTGGCCACTGGGGAGTCCTGGTTGTCCAGTGGTTACATGTTGGACTCCTAACTTCTAGGTAAACAGTTTGAAATCACTAGCTGCTTCACAGAAGAAAGATGAGGCGTGGCCTTCCTCTAAAGAGTTACAGTCTCAGACACTCAGAGCGGAAGCTCTGCCCTGCCCTCTAGGGTCGCTATGAGAGTTGACTCAATGGCTGTGTTTGGTTTTGGCTTAATGCGTGTGCTATGTGAAGTCAGACTGTTGGAAGTTGAAGTCTGTGCTCCTCATTCTGTGTGGGTAAGTGAGCTAAACCTCCTAATATCTCATTTTTGTAGGCAATCAGATGTGGGTAATAATATCTAACCCACTTACTTCATAGGGCTCCAGTGAGAAGAAAAAAGTGAAACAACATACATGGTAGTGCTTTAAAATAGTCAAAGCACATGCAGGCGACTATCAAGGGAGTGCCGTATTTTGTGATTGTACAATCATTTTGTATTTATGCTGTAATACAAGTTGAAGCCATTCCAAAACAGCCAAGAAATAAACTTTTATATTCATGCAATTCAGATTTTATATAACATCTAGAGCCCTATATTCACAAACCGAGAAACTCAAACTCACTGAACACAGATGCTTTATACATAAAATATTTGCACATATAACAAACCAGCTTCCCCTTCTCCTGGCACCATCTTTTCCTATGGATCTTTTGTCCCCCAACCTGAAGCTTGCTACATTCCTGGCTGGGATTGCACTGGTGCTAAGGAGAAGAGATAACAGGGAATCATGTATGTTCCTTACACACATGGGCTGTTTTGAAAATATGACAGCAAAGTTAGAGATGCATTCGGATATGGAGAATCACCTTTGGGTCCCAATCACTGATGACTGATTGTGTCTTGGAAATAAGGTATCTTTTACACTCATGATGAGCCTGAGGGGTGCAATAGGTTTAAATGTTCTTCTGTAAACAAACAAACAAACAAAGGGTGTGTGTGTGGGTGTGCGTGGTTGGAACCCACCAAATGCTCCTGGGGAGAAAAATGAGGCATGTTGTGCCTGTAATGATGTCGGCATCAGAAACTCTAGGAGGCAGCTCTACTCTGGTGACAGGCACACCAGGGGTCAGCATGACCTTGATGGCAGTGGGCCTTGACTGGCAATTGTCGGTCCCTTCCTCCTCTACTCCTACACAAGTAGTCAAAGGGCTCGATCTGAGCAGGTAGACGGTCTCCCGCTGCTACCTTTTGTGGCTCTATTCTGAGAGAGCTCCTAGTGATCCTTGTTGGTTGGAATCAACTTGATGGCAATGGACTTGAGTTTGATAACACAGGGATATTTTGAGTTTCTTCAAAAAGTAATGGCGCTCTCTTTGGTAGTATGGTTTCTACGGTTTCAAACAGAACCTTAAGATGACCCCAGACCTCAAAATACTTGAGAACTAACTCCTAGCTGATGTTGGAAGACATTTAACAATATCCCTGACAAATGGACTTTTGGCTTCCATCTATCCATTTTGTGGCAGGAAATTTCCTCTCATCAGGCAAGTGCTCCGTAAGTATGTGATGTATGAATGTAGGCTGAGGGTGTAGGAATAAGGGCATCACGTCCACCTCCACTAAAGAAGGTATCCCCATAGCCAACCGATGTCTGACTCATGGTAACTCTTACACTGTAGCTTTATTGCCATTTCTTTTAGAACAGGTTTTCCAAAAAGCGCAAAAAACTATCTTTACAAATAATGGCAATGTATGAGGAATAATAAATAAAACACTTCTTCGAGTACTTGATATCTGAATGTTAACAAATATTATTTTCACCATAATTGACTTGGATTTCTTTTTTTTTGTTTTTGTTTTTTGGGCATCACTGCCCTGAGGTGGTGGGAGTAGGAGGCCCAGCCTTTGCTCCTGGGAGCCGGAATTGAACCTCCATCCCAGTGGGCCGCAGTCCCGCGCACAACCACTGTGCCACCGGGGCTCAGCCCCGACTTGGATTTCTTAAGAAGTTAGCATTGCACATTCTGTTGTCACCTTTTTAGTACTCTATTGGGAATCCCAGACTCTTGACTTGCAGTGACCATTAAGTAATTTCCCCAAAGTTATACTATAAGAAAATAGCAGAGCTGGGATTTGGACCTAGCTCTTTGTAGTTCAAAAGTCATTGGATCTTTCACAATGCTGGCCTAGATAAAGGTGCTAGATATGTCTTCAAGATCAATATACATAATAATGATAAAATTTCTTACCTACTTATAAATAGAGAGAAAAGGAATAGGGTTCTTAAAAAATTATTCTCATTCCTCTGTTTTCCGTGTGAACCTGTTAAAATATTTTCTGTTTAAAGAAATGTAGGTAATTTTCAAAAGAAATTTAAGTATTATCCCACATGTCAAATTAATAGTTCTTAAATTTCTAGTTATATTCTATTTGAAGAGAATGGCTCCATTAAATTGATCAATAGTCTTTTGTGGAGTGGGGCTTAATTTTTCAGTGAGTTATTAGTAAGGGAAAGATGTTTTTCAAGCCTTTCCATTACAAGAGCTACATGGGGGGTCTGAATACGATACAGCAAATGTGACACTTTTCTTTCTTTTTTTTTCAAGTATCTCTTGGCAGTTGGCTATGTTAATGGGCATGGATACAACAGTTGGGTTATAAGCCTCTTACTATTGTTGGAAATGATTGAGTCCTGATTAAGGTATTATTTCCAGTCTGAACTAATACACTAGGAAAGGAGTGGGAAGAAGAAACTAAAGAAAGAGAAGAGATGAGACCTCAATGTCTGGAAAAACCAATACTTTGAGAAATGAGTAAAGACTTGAGATTTATGAAGGGTAAAAGTAAGAAGTAGCAGGAGCACTGTTCTTTTGCTCAAAGATCTGCAGGGGAGGGTGTATTTTCTAACATAGAACTTGTCACAGTGTATAGGTCTGGGACCCATCCCTCCAAGAGACTCAGAGAGAGTTGGTGTGATGATGTGATGTGATGTCAGGAGTTGGGGCGGCACGCGGTGAAGCCTTTGGAAAGATGCAGCAGTCTGTTCCCATAAAGGTTGTCTAAAAAGAAAAGTCCCCAAAGCAGTGCTGTTGGGTTGATTATCCTGTCCTATCCTAAAGGACGGAGCGGACTGTCTCACAGGGCTTCCATGGCTACAGACTGCCACATCTTCCACCACGTGGCTGGTGGGTTCCACGCACTGGCTTTTCGTTAGTGGCCGAGCACTTTAACTACCGCACCACCCACACACCTTCCAGGAAGGCGATGCTTGCAAATCCTACGAAGCTGTTCTGCTCAGTCCTGCAGGGTTGCTAGAAGTGGGAACTGTTTTGATGGGCAAGAAGCATGTACAGGGGGACTTCAGAAGTCCATAGAGAAATCCCATTACGTTTTCATTTCATCTTTTTATGATCTATTTGGAGCTTCCTCAGATGTACGGTAGTGTGGAACCCAAATACAGTTTTTGTTTCTTAAGGTTACAAAAAATAAAATAGAAAAGAGAGAAGGAAAGTGAAACAAAAGGTAGACAGTAAACAACTTAAGTAGTGTTTGATTTTGGCCCATCTCCCACTGTCTTTTTCTTTAACCTTTGTCCAGTCGTTCAGAATCTGCCCACTCGTTCAGACTGCTCACTCAACCTTCAAGATGTCCATAATGAGGCCTTTCTTCCCATCCCTCCAGTTCTCCCCTTACAGGACAGTCTGCTCTGTTCCCTTTGTTTCAACCCCTCTGCATCTTTGCTTATGTTCCTCCTGCTTAGATCACCTTAGATCACCAAGGAATCCAAACCTGATTCAATTCATGTTATACATTGAGCCCAATTTGTCATGTATTATGCCCCACTCATTGTTCAGAAATCTTGTACAATGTCTAGAATTATGCACCGTGTATCAAAAATATCCTATTAGAATAATTTTTCTACTTATAAAATAACCTTTTATGAGGATGTCCTTAGATATGTTCTCATCTTAAAAACTGTGCACAGTCTTCTACACAGATTGAGATTTATTAGAATAAGGTCCAGTGATGTCAAAAACCAACAGATTAATGCATCTGCTTTTTAGTTTAATATATGTGTGTCGAGCAGCTGTTAGTCACCAGGTAGTGGACACAGCAGACAACAGTCTATTTGTTTTCCAGGAGTGAATAGGCTCATGTGAAGAGATGAAGGAACATATCAATAAGTAAATGTAATGTTTTAGAAGGTAATAGTGCTCTGGAAAAAGAAAAACCATAAAGGAGGATGTGGGGTGCTGGGGTGAAGCACAAGATGGGTACAGTTTTAAGTAGGGTGTCCACTTCATTGAAGAGATGATGTCTGAAGAGTGTGAAGAAGAGAATTATGTAGATAGGTAGAAAAAAAAAGCATACCAGACAGAACAGCTAGTTCAAGGTCCTCAACGAGAGAATGTCTGCAGTTTTTCAGAGAAAAAAAAAAATCCCAGACTGGAGAAATCAGTGGTGGGATTCAGCCAGCAAAACTGATACTTAATGTTTTAGTTGAGTTCAGCCAACCAATTGGTAATCAGGGGTCTTTCTAGAGTGGGTGGTTGCCACCCACTGTGGAAATCACAAATTTACATTCCTTACTCTTTTTGTTAACATTCAGCCTGCAAAAGTGGTGTTCTGTTATCATGTTGAAAAAGTAGACTACCTTTTGGAATATCTTTTAAAATAAATACATAAAATTATCATTAGGGCAGCAAACTGGTTGTTAAGTTATTTGAATCCCACCACTGCGAGGAACAGTGTGGTTGAAGCAGGGCACACAGGGGGAAGGTAGTAAGAAAAAACAAATAGAAGAGATACTGGGGAGGGGAGCAGGGTGACTCCAGATCATGTTTACGGGCTAATGAAAGAACTTTACCTTGGAAATGGAAGTTAGATGGGAAGCCAGGAGGGGTTTTCAGCAGAATAGTGACCTGACCTACATTTTCAAAGGGTTACTGTAGCTGGTGTGCGCTACATAGATGGCAGGGCAGCAAGGGATGAAGGAAATCAGTGTAGGTGGCTATTCGAATACCTTAGGGCAGTAACAACAGAAGGAAGGAACAAAGTGCTAGAGGCATCAGTGTGCGGTGGGTAGATTTTATAACTAATATAAGGCAGAAAGAGTAAAATTTGAAGGCGTATTAGTTGATGTATAAAATAAAGAAGAGTCCAACATAACTCAAAAGTTACGGGGGCCAAATAGTCACCAATATGGGCTTCCTAAAACTGGAATAGGGTCTGTTAGAATCATGTATGACTTGAGGCATGGTGTCTGACTTTTTCCAGCTGTGCAAGGGGGAAGGGCAACCACACGCCGTCTCAGCATCACCCAAGGCCAATTTTGATGAGGCAGAGGTCAGAAACGCCTCACCCTCCCACCTGCCTACCAACTCTGACACCAACTGCCCCTGTCAGAGCACTCTCTTAATTTTCATGTGGGTCTGGTAATTCATTGAAGTAGCCACCGATGGTACTTGTGATTATGGGGTTTCTTAAGAAAGTTCCCAAACTCCAGGATAAAATTATTCAGAGAGGACAGCCTCTACTCAGCCATGCCTGCAGGCAAGTGGCTCATCTTTGGCCTCTTAGCTTCAGGACCACTTGGTCTCTGCCCTGCTCATGTAGTGTAATAAAGATCTTTTCGGGTCTCGAATAACTGCCCCAGGGTATTCCAGCTGCTATTAACCTGCGCCTGAAATGCTCAGCGCTATCTCCATGGGCCAGCAAACTTAGCTCTTCCAATGAAATGTTTGGAGGCATCCTATTCCATAACCAGTTTCCAGCTTGATGTGATTGGACCATGCAAGTTGAACCATCAAACAAAGAGATGAATACGTAAGGCTAGATCTTGGGTGAGAGGATTCCATTGTAGATGTGTGGGCTACCTGGGAGACAGAAGTTACAGCCAGAAAAATGAGTAAAATCTCCATAGAAGGAAGTGTAAAGAGAAAGAAAAAAAACAGAAGGTGAAAGCAAGTCATCATCACGTAAACATGTAAAACCAAAACTCAAGTTTCCTGTCATTGAGTTGATTCCCGAGTTAAACACTTAGGGAGCTGGCAAAAGCCCAGAGAAATAGGAGGCGAACAAGGTATTATTAGTACACAAGAGAAAATAAGCATACATATACTAAAATAAGATATAGGTTAGATAAGAATACTCTGCATTCATAAACCGTTTTCACTTTCCACATATTACTCTGCATTATAAAGGAGTCCAAGAGGGGATAATGAGAGCAGTATTACACACTCATCTAGAGTCTGGCAGTCTGGGCTTCCTGGTGCAAAAAGAAAGTGTAATAACCAGGCCAATCTTCTAGAAGAGTGTTTCACAAAGGAATTTGAAGAATCACAAAGCAGGCCGATTGGGGAGGAAGTGAGGAAGTGCTAGAACTAAATGTGAACTTTAGAATTTTCTCTGTCTCGCATGTTACTATTGAATGATTTCCAGCTTCGTGTTCTTACAACCTGTGCTGTGATATGTGTGCTGCGGGGCTGTCTGTCTCCCAGTCACCTTCAGTGTCCCACGTGATGGGATATAAATAATACTTCCTGCTTGGGTTGCAGCTGTCATTCAAGGATCTTAAGTTGCTTTGGGGCAGGATCTGGTGATGAATGTTTGGCTCCCCTTGGCAGGTGTCAGAGTTAAGACCCAGTAACGGGGCTGAGATCTCGTGGCTCCTGGCTGATGGCTCTATCTCGCTCTTCCCCGCACCCCTGATCAGACCCGCTGTGAGCGAATGGATCCAGGACACAGAGTTTACTATGATTCCACTGAGTTCCCTTCTTCCTTTGGGGGTTCCTATGGTGCGCATAAAGGAGCCCAGGTGGTGCAGTGGGTTACACATCGGGCTGCTGTCTGCAAGGTGAACAGTTCCACCCCACGAAATGCTTCCCAGGAGAAAGGCGAGCTTTTTCTGCTCTCTTGCTCACAGCCTTGGGAACGCACGGAGCACTTCTACTGGTCTCCTAGGGCCCCTGAGTCTGAAGTGATTGGCAGCGGAGGGATCGGTGTAGGTTTAATGGTATGGATGGGGGAGGACATGCATGGTATCAACACATGCTACCAATTTAACTGCCTTGAGGGTGGAAGAGCATGGGAGGGAACCTGGGAAGGAACTCCTTAGAATTTAGCCTTGGGATCATCTAGGGAAATCCGAGAGCCCCATCCATCATTCATGGCCTCCTGTGCTGAGCTGCTAAGCGGTGGGTTCGCCACTCCTCAAAAGAAAGATGAGGCTGCCTCTTCAGGGAGCCCTGGCTGCACTGTGCTTATGTGTTGAGCTGTGACCAGAAGTTCGGCAGTTCGAAAGCACCAGTGGCTGTGAGGGAGAAAGACTGAGTTTCTATTCCTGTAAACAGTTACAGTGTTGGAAAAATCGCAGGGACACTTCTACCCAGTCCTACACGCCTGGGCATCGACTGGGGGGCAGCAAGTTTTGCATGTTTTTATCCCTCTTGTAAAAACCGACAAGCCAGGAGAACCATAGGGGCCGGGTCTGCTGTGCCTTCCAGGGACATCGAGTCGGAATTGACTTGAAGGCGGTTGGCTGGTTGGGTTAGAGTTGCATCTGACAGAACTATAGAACCAGTTCTTTGTGGCCATTTCATGTCTATGTGCTCTGGGCATTTCTTCAGGTCTCCACCGCCCCAATTAGTTTTCGGGCTCTAAGGATCTCGGCTAAAGACCCCGGGGCAGGCATTCCTCCCCGTTCCCTCTCTTTCCCACACCCCCTCGGCATTTCAAAAGTGAAACCCTGCCCTCCCCATTTCCTGGAAGCGTGCAGGGGTCAGGCCCCTCTCTTCGGAGAAGCTGTGAACGACCTGCCTGCAGTTGGTGCACAGGCTCCAGGAGCCCGGGCCCGGGAGTCGGGTTACACCACTTGTGTCTGAGTTCACGCAGCATGTTCCTCTGCCACGGATTCCGCAAATATCTCCCGAGGTAAAAAAGGAAAGTGCGCCTCGCTCCAGCACCCAGAGCTAGGGAGCCCAGTCGCCAGAGCCCTTGAGAGATAGCCAGCAGGCAGGGCCATGTCGCCCTAGCCCGGCCTCGGCCTCTTGGGGGTCCCCCGCAGCCTCAGCAGCGGTCCAGCCGGCAGCCTTCATGTCGCCGTGTAGGGGCACCAGGTTCCTGGGGTGAGGGGCGCCTGGGCATGCTCCTCCCCATGGGTGGCCCACCATGTCTAATGGATATCGCACTCTGTCCCAGCACCTCAATGACCTGAAGAAGGAGAACTTCAGCCTCAAGCTGCGCATCTACTTCCTGGAGGAGCGCATGCAGCAGAAGTACGAGGCCAGCAGGGAAGATGTCTACAAGCGGGTGAGTGCCGGCCTGGGGGCGCTGGGGCAGGGGCTCTGCTGAGCGGCTGTGCTTAGTGGAGGGGACAGAAGGAGGGTTCCAGTCTAAGCCAGGTGGTTCCTGTCATGTCCTGTGGCCTTGGGTGAGCCTGTTCATCTGCCACCCACCGACCCAGGTGTCTACTTTTTTACTTTCCTTCTCAGAAGAATCAGGGAGGTGGTCGGAATCAGAGGCTTCTGATTGTGGGGCAGGTGTGCCACAATCACCCTGGGGGCTGGAGAGCCCATCTGACTTCCATTCCCGGCCTCACCCCAGCCTTTCTGATTCAGCAAAAGCCACGGGAGCCCAGAGTTGGGGAAGTTGCTGTTTTAAAAGGTCCTTTCCTGCACGGGGCAGTGGGGACGTGGACGGAGACAAGGATAGAGATGGCAGGTCTGAGCACATGTCCTGCTTTTTGGAGCCCTGCTGGTTTTGAAAATGATCCTGCAGGCCAGCTTTTGGGACATCGGGCTTGTTCTTCTTAGGATGAAGTAGAGGGTACAAATGACCTAGAACTTGGCGCAAGGTGTCATGGGAAGAGGCAAGGTGGCTTCCCTACAAGGAAAGGCCGCCTTGGTAGATGACTCAGTGCCACAGTTGGGGTGGGGTGGGCGGAGGGGAGACCCAGCGGATTGGCTGAGCCGAGGGGGAGATGAGACAGCCTCTTGGTAAGAGGACCTTAAGCGATGCTACAGGGATGATACGGATTAACTTCCTTACTGGTTACCGCCATATTGATTTCCTCTGTCTTCTTGGTATCTGAGCAGGCAGGCCCTGAACTGGCCTCCATGCCCAGGACTGGTCCCAGCACTCTGTCCCTAAGAACTCGACACACATTTCCATCAGCTGTGAGTGCCATCCAAAAGGAGACCGAGAAGTACGAAGGGCTGCTGGGGAGTGTTGTGGATCCCACAGCTCAAGCTGGGGAAGGTCATCCAGTCTTCGCTCTGGCCCGAAATTCCACATTTTACTGAGTTTCCCTAAATTTAAACCAGACTTGTATTTCGTTATCTGTATGGCTCTAAGGAAGAACCCTGGTGGCAGAGTGGTTTTTGCTACTACAAAGTCACCATGAGGGTAGCCTTGGACTGCTAACCTCAAGTCTGGCAGTTCAAAGCCACCAGATACCCTGTGGGAGACAGACAAGGCTTTCTGCTTCCTTAAAGAGTTACAGCTTCAGAACCTCAGCGGGGCAGCGCTAGCCCATCCGAGAGGGTTGCTCTGATGGCAGTGAGTATGTGGCTGGAGAGCAGACCTCCCCGGAGCAGCTAGGGGTGCAGGACTCTGCCTCCAGAGGAGGGGGTAACTCAGGCAGGTGAAGCGGGGAGGAGCAGGGGCGGCTGGTTTGCCTCAGGTTAGGAACAAAGAATACATATGTTCACTTAGTGGAGAGGGAAAAACAACCCCCTTACTGATCTCCAAAGCAGGCTAGAAAGGAGAGGGAAAAAATCCTAAATCATTTGAAGGGGAGATAGTTTTTTAGCTTGATGTATGGCAGTGAGTTTGGTTTTGTTTAGAGAATCAAACGGCGGCTTGAGTCCTTGGGTCTCCCTGTCTGCTCCCACAGGCCCAGGAAGCAGTCTTCCGGAACCCTTTGCATGGGGTGTGAAAGGGTGCCATGACCCCCCCCCACACACACACACACACACACGACAAGGGCCATCAGCGATATTCTAGGAACTGCGCAGGGTCTGGGGGAAGAGCGGGTATAGCGCATTGTCACATGCCCCATCTCTTGTTACATCCCGTCATTCCCACTTGTCCCAGAGAGGAGAGGGACAGGACCCTGTCTCTACCTAGAATCTGTCGCACATGCCAGCCGAGTAGCCAGGTAGCCACTGGCACCAAGGCATTGCAACGCAAACTACCGCACATCTCTCCCTTCCCCTTTCACCACCTGCTGCCCTGTTGGTCCCTTAGAGAACTCCTCCAGCTGAGCTGGATCCTGAGATCATCCTGGGATGATTCGGGAAGCACGAAAAGCATGGCTGTTCCTGGGCAGTGCACATGGCTGCTCACTGGAAGGCTGGCAGTTTGAGTTCCCTCAGAGCCTTCTCCTTGGGAGAAAGCCTGGCAATCTGCAAGGTCAGTCTCTGGAAACCCTCGTCAACCTGATTTGGTTCTGACCCATCTGAAGTCACCACAGGTTGGAATCAACTCCACAGCATTTTTTAAACAATGTATATAATAAAAATCAGAAAGCCATTATGAATCATCCACATTCTAGCTCACAGTTATCTGTCACATTACACCATGTTGGAAAGTCAAGTCCAGCTCTTCACAGCCCTATACGATAAAGTAGGACTGCCTCCACCAGGTTCCCCAAACTGCAAATCCTTACAGAAGCCGACTGCTTTCTCCCTCTGCCTTGAAGAGGCTGGTGGGCTCAAACCACCAACCTTGTGGTGAGCAGCTGGACACGTTAACCACTGCATCACTGTGACACACTCATATATTGCACAGAAATGAGAAACAGAAAGCATGGTGGTTGCAAAGTGCTTACCCTCTGTGAGCCTCTTCCAAGCCCTGGAAAAGTAGCTGTAAAAGTACACAGCACTAGAGAAATCAAAAGTTATTTGATGACAAAATGCATACATGGAAGCCATCAACATTTAAGAAGATATAAATTTAACAGCATCATACACATATGAGGACAGTAATTATATTACAATGAGTCAGTCAGTGGTCACAACCAAAAAACTCACTGTCAAGTTGATCCCAACCCAAAGCCACCCTATAGGATAGAAGAGAACTGCCCCCACAGGGCTTCTGGGATCTGTATGAAGGCAGCCTGTCACTTATTTCGGCCCAGGAGTGACATAGTTCTGAACTGCTGACATTTGGACTCGTTGCTATGTCCATGAACCACAGCTCCATCCAGGATCCTTGGCTGTTATTATATTTTAAAATGAGGCAGAGGTGTGACTCTTTAAAACTCCACCTCCGTGCCCCCATACATGGGCCTTCCATCCACCCTGGCTGCTCACAACTTGGCCTCGGGTTCGGAAGCTTCCTTGGCGGCGGCAGTGTTGATGAGGAGACACTGAGGGTGTTGTGTGTAACCTCACAAAACAAGCCAGGACTTCCGATAAGAAGTCAGAGGCCTGATCTGCTGCTGCTTTTAACCTGATTTCTCCTCTGTGTCACAGGGCGCGTCTTTAAAAACAGCCAAGACACCGCCTTGAACCCAGCCGAGTTTGAATCTGCAATAGGGTGGGTGGTGTCTGTATGTTTCCTGAAGTACGCAAATCTTTATGGAGTGTACAGACCACGGATCTCGTGCGGATCAAAACTATTTCATTGTTGCCCGTATTTTGCCACTCTAGATTTTTGTGGCCATATTTGTATTTCAGAGTGTACAATCAGTGAGGAGCCATCCGGCATTTGGCTGTAAAGACTCTCACGAAAGGAACTGTGAGAAACTGTGGGAGAAGAGAACCAGGGAGGGACACCATCTTTCTCTTTGCGTGTGGCTAGTCCTCTTTTAGGTAGGGGATAGAGGGAGAGGGTAAAATAGGAGATATAATCCTTAATTGTACAATTAATTATATAATTAAGGATAATTTTTATCCTCGTACCGAAGTTACAAAGACTTAAAAAGGGGAGGTGTAAATGAAAAAAAATTTTTAATATTATTTTTGGGTCTTAAAGGCTTGATGTTAAACAAGCGGTCGTCTAACAGGGAGGCAAATTAGCTCACATGGAAGAAGCACACCTGCCTGTGTGATCATGAGGTGCTGGCGGGAGCAGGCATCAGGCGTCAGAAGATCCCAAACAATCATATCAATGTGAAGGACGGCATCAAAGTGGAGACCCAAAGTCCATCTGTAGACAATTGAACATCCCCTCACAGAATGAGTCCATCAACCAGGGAGCAGTATAACACTGATGAAACACACACCACTTCTCTAGGTTTTTTTTAATCCATCTACTGTCATGACCTCAGGTCCATCTTACAGATTGAGCTAGATGACTCCCCCCTCCCAAGGAATAGTACCTTGAGGGTACGGAAAGGTGGGGGGAGAAGAGGGGAACTGTTCACAATGATCGACACACACACACATACCACTCAGAGGATGAACAACAGAAATATGGATAAAGGGAGATAACGGATGGTGCAAGATATGGAAATAATAATTACCTACAATTTATAAAGTGTTCACGAGAAGAAGAGGGTGGAGGAGAGAGGGGGAAAATTGCAGGTTCAAAGGACTCAAGCAGAATGAGGACATTTTGAAAATGATGATGGCACCATAGGTACATATGTGTGCTTGCTACTATGGATTGTTACAGGAACTATAAGAACTCCCAATAAAACTATCTTTTTTAAAAAACAGAGAGAGAAGGTGTGAGAGGTGTAGAGTTATATAAACATAGGCACATCAACCTCAAAGCAACTAAGCTAAAAAAGAAAGTTATTTCCTCCCCCTTGTCAAGACATTCAGAGAAACTTAAGGATTATAGGTTAATAAGCCAAGCTCACTGCCATTGAATCAGATCCAGTTCATGGTGGGTTACCCATTGGACAGCTAACCAGTTCGAAACCACTGGGCACTCCAGGGAGAAAGATGAAGATCTTTACTCCCATAAAGAGTTTCAGTCTTGGAAAGCCACAGAGACAGTTCTACTCCGTTCTATAGTCTCTGTGAGTCAGAATCGATAGTCTGAGGGCAGTGAGTTTGGTTTTGTGTTTTTGAGATTAATAAAGTGGTGACACAGTAGTTAAGCACTTAGCAGCTAACCCCAAAGTCAGTGTTTTGAGTCCATGAGGCACTTCCATCAAGATTGACAGCCTTGGCCATCCAAAAGGCCATCCAATTCTAGCGTGTTCTGTCAGATCTCTATGAATTGGAGTCAACTTGATGGCAGGGGGTTTGGTTTTGGTTTGAAATCAGTGCTACTCCTCGGTAGAAAGATGAGCTTTTGGGGTCTCTGTAAAGATTTACAGCCTCAGAAACCCAAAGGGGACAGTTCTTCTCTTTCCAGTAGAGTTTGGAAATCATGACCACTCTCCTGAGGAATGACTGTTGGGTTTGAACTACTGACCTGGTTGTTAGCAGCCCGATCTGCCACGCACTAAGCCACTAGGTTTACTTAGGCAATGGGGTCAGGTCAAAGAATCACAAAAGTGTGCTAAATGGTACCTAAAAATTGATTCTGTGAGACTGTTTAGTTTTTCATTAAAAACTGAAATCAAATTCTTCTTTAAGCCTCCGCACCTTGTAAATCATCCAGAAAAGAGTCGATTTACCTTTAGCTCCAACAAATTGGGGCGGATATCCACACTGGAGTCCTAGGTGGTACAAGCAGTTAATGTACTTGCCTGCTTACTGGAAAGTGGAAAATTTGAGTCTCTCCAAAGGCTCTTCAGAAGACCTGAGGATCTACTCCCCCAAACTCAGCCATTGGACACCCTGTGAACTACAGTTCTTCTGTGCTCTGCATGGATTATCATCTATTACACCACAACTGATTCTACCTGTATAATCAGGCACCACTGTCTCCTCTTGGCAGCACACATTAATTGTAGGTTCAGTTTTCTGGGAAGGTGGTTTGTGATAAAGCGAAGCTATTGCAGTATGAGCCCAGTAGCTCCTGGTCCTGGAGCAAAAAAAGTGAGAAAGTGCTGAAGGCCCACAGCTGAGCAGGGCCCCTCTCCTAGGGAGAGGGCTTGCTAGCATTTCTGGATGGCAGCTGCTCCAGTAAATACTTTCTGGGTGGTAACTTGGCTCACTTCCTTGTTGTTGGTTATCTAATCTTACATCTTCTCCTGCTAGCTGCTGTGCACCACCACTGGCAGCATGCCTGACCCTGGAATTTATGAAATCCACTGCTATGAGGTTAACACCCCATTTCCCAGCGGCACACACATGACCGCCGCCACCTATGTCTCAGTCCCCAAATGTCTCAGTCACTGAGAATGGGTTGTAGTAAACCTATGTGAATTTGGCATTGACAAGTGTTGTTTTAAAAGTTCATTTTCAGAACTTAAATTAACAGCTGACAGGGCCAGATCTAATAGCAAACAGGTCAGAAGAAATGAAATCTTGTCAACCTGGATCAAAGAGCATCAGTGTTCCAAGATGGTAAAATTGACGTTAGAAGATTAGCAGTTAAGAGTATTATGATTTGTTGTTTATGGTTTTCTCATTTTGACATGGGGAAATATTTTTTAAGAGCAAACATTGAGGATTATACCTAGCATACTTCTATAGCTAAGAATTTCAATTCAGGATGAGCAACCTATTGAGTTTACTTGTCTACCAAATTTTCATGGTCCCTACCATTCTGTCCTTGAGCTGGAACAGAGCCCCTAGAGATGTAATGGTTATGCATTGGGCTGCTAACCACAAGGTTAGCAGTTTGAAACCACCAGCCACTCTTTGGGAGAAAGATGAAACTGTCCACTTCTGTAAAAAATTACAGTCTTGGAAACCCACAAGGGCAGTTCAACACTGTGGTATAGATTTGCTGTGACCCCCGATTGACTGGATAGCAGCGGACTTTGAGAGTATTCTGCTATTCTGGCTGAGAAGTCAAAAGCTCTGAGTCACACTGAGCAGGGATAGAATTTACTACTCATGATCTATGTTAACTTGGGTAAATGATATCATCTCTGTGAGCCTGTGTATGTATCATAACATCTACCTGCTAGGGTTTGGATAAGGAGTAAATGAAGCAGTGAGTGGAACTCAGCACAATGTTTCTCACACAGTCATCCCTCAATAAATATATTTCACTAGGGGACAAAATTACCCAGAGAAGCCAGGAGACCGGACAGTTTCACGAGGACAGTTTTGGACTCCAAAATCAATATCCTTTTCCTTGATATTAAGATTTGGGGTCACTTACCCATGTGCCTCTTTTCTCTTTTCCTTTTCCCATGTATAAATCCCACACTGACAATCAGAAGTATCTGGCCACCCTCAGAGACACACGTGTTCCTTCAGAAGAGAAAAACGAGAAAGATCGCAGAGAACTGTGTATGCGTCCCTTTATCCGTGGTTGATGTGAGGCGCCATGGAGTCAGCTCTGGCTCATGGTGGTCCTATGAACAGAACAAAATGCTGCCGGGTCCTGGCCCATTCCCACAATTGTTCTTATGTTGGAGCTCTCTGTTGCATGCACTGTGCCCATGCACCTTCTCGAGGGGCTATCGAATGCCTACTACAGGTACGATGCTGATGTTGGGAATTCAAAGATGAATAATAAGAGGTAACAATAGTAGGTAATAATAGGTCAGAGCAATCACAGGAAAAACGGACCAAGTACAAGGGAAACTCAAGTAAGGCATCTCTAATCCACATGAAAAGAGTCATTGGAAGGAAAATCTACAAAGAATTCCTTGAGGCAATAATCGCGGAGCTTGGTCTTCTAAGTGGGGTGAGCACTAGCCAGTCAGTGGGTGGTGGGGTGGAAGGAGAGGGTTGTTCAAATGAAGGAAAAAGCTCTAAGTTCTACAAAGAATTCCTTGAGGCAATAATCGCGGAGCTTGGTCTTCTAAGTGGGGTGAGCACTAGCCAGTCAGTGGGTGGTGGGGTGGAAGGAGAGGGTTGTTCAAATGAAGGAAAAAGCTCTAAGTACAACCTCCATGGGATGTGAACTGACTTAGAAATGATCCTATGTTGCTATGTCTTCCGGACGGGGAGCCATGTTGGGGCCGTTGAATAAACACTTGACTGCTGACTTCAAGGGTGGAGTTCCAATCCACTGGGAGGAAGAAGAGGCTACCTGCTTCCGACATAGGGTTCTTTTGATTAGGAGTCACCTCAGTGGAGATTGAGTCTGAAGGGCAGGCAGGGCACAGTCTTCTCAGGTCACAGTAAGCAGCGTATACTCTATCAGGAGCTTCATGATAACGCTTTTAGCAGCACAGAACATGCTAGATCTCACGAGTGGCTCTGGGGAAGGCAGACTTAGGGCATACAAGAAGGTCAGGGCAGGAGGCAGGTCAGACGTGAAGGCCATGTGATGGAGGTAGCTGGAGAGTCCTGCTCTGAGATAGTGTTGTAAGCTGAAACAACTGGGGGTCTGGTGATCACTGGATTGGGAAGGTTGAGGAAAAGGAACCAGGAGGACAGATAGATTTCTGGCTGGGACAAGTGGTCTGTGTATAGGGGGTGGCGTGGTAGGTGGAGTGCTTATTCCTTATGCATAAAGAGAAGAGGACTTACCTCGATATGGACATACCTCCCAGCCCCTGTGTGAGCTGGCATTCCAGCTTAGGTAGTGACCCTCTATCCCCTCCCCAGCCTCTCAGGAAGGGAGTTGCCAGCAGCGCTGAGATGGCATTGGAGCTGCCAGCCAGTGTAGGGGAATTTCGTGCTGTTACCAGGTAGCTGGAGCTATAATTAGCCTCGTTACTAGGGAAAGGCGGAGATGCTGTAAGCTGCCAGAAACCGCTTTCTGGACTGCCTGACTTTACTTGCTTGTAGGAATAAATTGGCTAGTGGTGGGGTGCCTTCCGTGTGCTTTGGGGGAGAATTTTATTTTGCCACAGTTGAGGGAAGCTGGGTGAAAAGGCAGAAAGTGGGTTTCTGCTGGGACCTCATCACCAACCATCTTGCCTGTGGCTGGAGGAATAGGGCCAAAGTTTGCCCAGCTTTGTGCTTGGAGAGCCAGAAAGGGGGGAAAATAAGGGCAAGAATTACCTGTTTGCACTAGAAAGTATCTTACAGATAATTTCTCTCACCCTTCCATTTTTTCAGGAATCATTTTGTTTTAAAATAATTTTGGACTCAAGAAAGGTTGCAGAACAGAGTTCAAAGTTCTCACCTACTGTTTCCTTAGCTCTCCATAAGGGATACAACCTTCACTTGTCAACATCAGGACCCAGAATGGTTAAGAGACTTGCCTACCATCACACAGCACACTGGAGGGCCCAGTTCAGACAGGGCCCAGGCGGCCATTCTCCCTACTGAGCTTGGTCTCCGACAACACCAGAATGGAATCTCCTCTGCCAGCTTGTCAGAAGTTTGTCTGCCTTCCCCTTTTCGTAACTGAACACAAAGGGTAGAGGGGAAAGGAATTCACAGGTAAATGGTACGGTGCCCTGCCGGTGCCCGCTGTCAAAAGAAAAGAGTGTGCCTCCTTCCCCATCTTCTTGACACACCCTTACCCAGGAGTCTCATCCATACTTGATGTGCATTCCCTCCTGCCTTTGCCATGCTATCTGTCGCCCGCCCCCCCAACCCCAAACAACCAAACTCACTGCAATGGAGTTGATTCTGACTCCTGGCAATGCTGGGGACAGGGCAGAACTGCCCCATGGGTTTCTGAGACTGTAATTCTTTAAAGGAATAGAAAGCCTCTTGTTTCTCCCTCAGAGTGACTGGTGGTTACACAGCTACAACTTATGCATCACAGATACATAAAGCCATATTGCACATGGAACAATGAGGCTATTCTATAGCCATGTATGTGTATAAATATATTCATTTTTAATGAAAGGGATAGAGGCCAATGTACATATATTATACAGTAAGTATTAAGTTAACAGACAGACTTTGGGCTTCTACACAAGGCCTCTCTTAACACAAGAACACTTGGTTCTGATAACCTGGCACTCTTTGATCCTCACCTTCCCTACATGATCACCAAAGACAAAATGGGTTGATGGTATATGTGGTGAAGAAAATGCATGGCTAGCAACAGATATAGGGTCTGGGGTCTTAAAGACTTGAGGTTAAGCAAGCAGCCATCTCGCAGGGAAGCAAATAAATCCACGTGGAAGAAGCACACCAGCCTGTGTGATCATGAAGTGTCGACGGGACCAGGTGTCAGTATTAAAAGATCCCAAACAAACAGCTATATAGATGCAGACGAGGGGGGGTTGGAGTGGAGACCCAAAGCTCATCTGTAGACCCTTGATTATCACCCTACAAAAGGGTTCCAAGTAAAGGATGATTTAGGCAAGGTGTAGTATAGCACCAACGAATCATTCCTCTAGTTCCCGAATCCTTCCTTCCCCCCACCGCCATGACCCAGTTCTACCTTACACATCTGGCTAGACCAGAGAACACACATTGGTACAGATGAAAACTCACAACACATGCAATTCAGGACAGATCAGAATAGTAGTCGGGGGAGGGCATGACCAGGGAAAGGGAAGGGGGAGAAATGGGACACCCATCAAAGGTTGGATATATAGCCCCCTTCCCAAAGGAGACGAATAACAGAAATGTGAGTGACAGGAGACAACGGACAGTGTAAGATATGAAATCATAATAATGTATAATTGATCAAAGATTCACGAGGGGTGGGGAGGGAGAGTGGGGAGGGGGAAAAGAGGAGCTTATACCAAGGACTCAAGTAGAAAATATTTTGGAAACGATGATGGCACCATATGTATATAATATGCTTGATACAGTTGATGTGTGGCATGTTATAAAAACTGTTAAGAACCCCCAATAAAAATGGTTTTTTAAAAACAGGAGGCTATTTTCAGGGCTGTAAACCCTGAAAACGCAGGGCAGTTTTACTCTGTATCCTCTTAATGTTTTTTATTTATTGCATCTTGAGAAGGCACCGAATGGGGGCTGGTGCAACCTGGACCTGAGCCCACACTATCATGTTAAATAGCAGCTAATCCACCCCCACACCAAAAGGCAGGGATCCGAGTGGGTACATACCGTTCTGTGGAGAGCTTAGGAACAGTCGGGTGGCTTTTTGCCAAGGAACTTTAGAAGGGACTTTGGGCCGCACTGGGCAGTTAGCACCCGTGTTATTTGGAAACTTGGACTGAAGAGGTGGGAAGGGAATGAAAGGCACAGGCGGCCTTGTAATGCCAGCTTTTCATCTCCCAAGCTCAGGCAAAGCCCTGCGGCCCTAAAGTCACCTCTTCACACACTCGGGGCCTTAGAAAGCCCACACAGAGGCTCTGGGAGAGGAAGCCCTCCTCGGAGGCCCCGGAGTCAGTGGGAGGAGGCGGTCAGCATGAAGGCTGTGTGACCCAGCACTGCCAAGGGAGACCTGCAGTCCTCCCCTAAGAAGTAAAAGAGTTCTCCCAGGTCTCCCCGTGGCCATGCCAGTGACTTCTTTCTTCAGAGTTACCTTGCCAGACCTCCCTCTCCAGATTCGCTCTAACCAAGTACAGTGTCTGCTTCTTAGGAACATAATAATTCCAGGCTGGCCTGCATTTCAACTGACAACAAGGAAGGGTCATCATCCCTTTGCTCAAGAACTCTAAACCCAGGGTCTTCCTGGCACAGCATTCAAAAGTAGGGAATGACCTGAGGGGCTCAGAGGAACAGATCCCTAAGAACGAGCGCCTTTCCAAGCGTTGTGCTTTCTCTCTGGCCCCCCTGTCAGCTGGGGGATTGTGGGGTAGCCCAGCTTGCTGCTTCAGGAGCTAGGAGCAGTTTAGTAGTCACCAATCTCTGCTAGCTTCTGCAAAACTGAGAGGAGAGGAGAGAGATTCCTTTAGCCAAAATGAAGCTGGGCTCTGAAGGACCAGATGAAGGGGCCTATTTAAATGACTTTACATTAGTTTGACTAGGAAGCTGGAGGCATAGTGGTGACATGATGGACTGCTAGCCACAAGGTCAGCAGTTGGAAACCACCAGCCACGCCACACAAGAAAGACAAGGTTTGCTATTCTGGTACAGACTTGAAAACTCACAGGAGCAGTTCCCCCCTGCCCTACAGCGTCTCTGTGAGTCCACATTGATTCAATAGCGGAGTATATTACAAGGAGAGCCCTGGAGGAGTAGTGGTTACATGTTGGGCTGCTAACAAGAAGGTCAGTAGTTCTAAACTACCAGGTACTCCGTAGGAGGAGCAAGGGGCTTTTCACTCCCATAGTTACAGTCTTGGAAACCCAAGAGGGTAATTCTAGCATGTCCCTTGTGGTCACTAGGAGTATTCTGACTCGATAGAATGAGTTGAATTGATAGAAGGTGGTGCTTTCTGTCCTTGGCCAGGTTCATTCCACCCACCGCATGGAGAGTCAATGCTACCTGCTTTCCCTCTCTGCAGGAGGCAATGGCATGTCAGACAACACATGTGTGTGCATATTGTAACCATTTCATCTCACTCGCAGTCTAGCCCAACACATTCGGTGTTTTCTCTCCACTCCACACAGGTTAGCCTCAGAGAATGTACCTGGTGTCATGGCAGCTACGTGGCCTAAGAAGCCAGGCCTTGCTTCATTCTTTTTTTTTTTTTTGGGGGGGGGGGGGGGGCATCACTGCTCTCCGGTGGTGGGAGTAGGAGGCCCAGCCCCACTGCTGGAATTGAACCGCCATCCCAGTGGGCCACAGTCCCGCGCACAACCACTACGCCACCGGGGCTCAGCCCCTTGCTTCATTCTTAAAGTCAGGCATCATTTCAAATGCAAATGATGCTTTCCAGTGAATAACTCTGCACCGATTTGAGGTCTGAACACTGAAGAGAAAAGGCAGAGGCTAGTAAAAAGATAGCCGTTTCCTCTGGCTCTCACCAAGAGAGAGGCAGGAAGAGCCTACATTGTCTTGCTGATGGAGTTGCAATCAAAGGTAACACCTGCCCTGTTTGGGGGGTTGAGCAGGTGCAGTTGGCCATGTGGACTGTAATAGAAACCAGGCTGCCCTGCCACAGGTGGGGTGAGCCCAGTCTGGAACTCCAGAAAATCGGAAAAAGTTGAGAAATAGCCAAATTAAAAAATTACGAAATGAGTCTATTTTCATAAGAGCATTGGACTTAAAGAGTTTTTCAGTTTGGGGAAAGAATAGCGTCTGAGGTGATTAGTAGGTTTAGCTCCATGATGTCTTAATGTGTGACAGAATTAACTATTCTCTGTGTCTATGGAGAAGGTGAATTGGGAGGTCCTGGTTTAAGCAGAAGTTAGAATCCAATCCTTTAAAAATATTGACTGATGGCCATCTAGCTCAGAAGTAGCAAAGCTCACATGGAAGAAGCACACCAGCCTGTGTGACCACGAGGCATCAAAGAACTAAAAATCATATCATTATAAATGAGGGGGAGTACAGATTGGGGACCCAAAGCCCATCAATAGGTGAAGCAACATCCCCTTACAGAGGGACCGCAGGGAGAAGAAGAACCAGTCAAGGTACAGTGTAGTAATAATGAAATATGCAACTTGCCTCTAATTCTTAAATGTGTGCTCCCACCCACTATCATGATCCCAATTCTATCTTACAAATCCAGCTAGACTGGATTTACACTGAATTTACAGGATGTACACTGAAGCCAGAAACATAGGGAATTCAGGATAGATGATTCCTTCAGGACCAGTGGTGGGAGTGGTGATACCAGGAGGGTGGAGAAAAAACAGGGAACAAATTTCAGGGATTTACATATAACCTCCTCTCTGGAGTATGGACCACAGGGAAGTGGGTGAAGGGACACTTTGGACAGTGTATGATATGAAAAAGAAATAACAATTTGTAAATTACTAAGGGTTCATGGGGGAGGGAGAGTGGGGAGGGAGGGGAAATATGGAGAGCTGGTACTGGGGGCCTAAGTGGACAAGGGATGCTTAGGAATGATGGTGGCAAAAAGTGTGCAAATGTGGTCTGGATACAATTGACGTATATAGTGATTGTGATGGGAGTTGTATGGGCCTCAAATAAAATGATTTACAAAAAAATAAAAAAATGGTTAAAGAGGAGCTTATATCAAGGGCTCAAGTAGAAAATATTTTGGGAATGAAGATGGCAACATGAATGCAAATATGCTGGATACAAATGATGTGTGGAATGTTACAAGAGCTGTAAGAGTGCCCAATAAAATCTTTGAAAAAAAAAACAAAGAAACACAAAAAAAATATTGATTGAGTACCTACCATGTTCCAGCATCTATTGGAAGTGCTTGAAAAGAATCAATGAACCAAACATACAAGCATCCCTGCTCCTGTAGAACTAATAGTCTAACAAACGGTGTCAGGCAATTAGCAATAAATATAAATAAATGAAATATGTAGAATGTTGGAAAGTGATAAATCTCTGGTGGGGATAGGGGAGGGGGTGATAGAGAAGTGTGGATCAGGATCCAAAAAAACCAAGCTCACTGTCATGAAATCAATGCTGACTCAGTGACCCTTTGTTCACTGTCATGAAATCAATGCTGACTCAGCGACCCTTCAGGACCCTTCAGCCCCTGTGGGCTTCCCAGACTGTAACTCTTTATAGGAGTAGAAAGTCCTGTCTTTTTCCCACGGAGCAGCCAGTGGTTTTGAACTGCTGGCCTATGGTTAGCAGCCCAATGCATAACCACAATGCCATCCGGTCTCCAAAAGGGCAGTTGCCTCCTCATCTGGGAATGGAACTCTGGACTCCCCAGTGACAAGTGGGGATACCACTAAATGAAGCAGGACAGCAAGGAATTTAAAAGTACAAGAATAGAGGACCGTTCTCAATATGAAAAAGAGAGGTCAAGAGACATCGCTCTTAGAAAATTACTTTTTAAACAGCATACACACAGATGATGTGCTACGATAATTTCTGTTGGGCATGCTTCCAGGCTCAAGCTAGCTAGATCCTCTGCTTAGTGTCTTGCCAGACGGCAGCCAAGATGTTGGGCAAGTGGCATTCTGGGGGCTTGTCCAGGGAAGCATCTGCTTTTGAGCTCTCCATGCTGTTGGCAGAATTCATTCCTTTGCAGGGTGGCATTGGGCCTCTGGCTCTTTCTTGGCCTCTGGCTGGCAATTGGCTGGACGTTTTTCACAGTAGTTACTTTCAGCACTTCAAGTGGATTCATTCCAGTTTGACACCCCCCCCCCCTTTGCTGAGAATTTGCTTTTCCTACTGAGCAGAGAGTCTAACCAGAAGGAACCACTTTGAGGCCCTGGCTTTTTGTCATAAGACTTTGTTCCACTGGGTCAATTATTCCACTTACTCTGTCTGGTCAGTCATGAGAAGTTCTAGGGCAGTGGTTCCCAACTTTCCTCATGCTGTGACCTTTAATAAAGTTCTTCATGTTATGATGACCCCCACCCATAACATTATGTGACTTCATAATTTGACTTCATAGCTGTAATTTGGCTCCTGTTATGAATTGGGCGACCCCTGTCAAAGGTTTGTTCGTTGCCCAAAGGGGTCAGCGTCCCATAGGTTGAGAACTGCTGCTTTAGAGCAAGTCTGCTAACAAGGCGAGTGTTACATCTCCTGTTCCTTAAAATAATCACCAGCACAGCATTCTATCATCTGTCCCATAATCTAGTGAAGAAGCTCACAGGACTCCTGGAAAATGTGAACACTAGGCGTCAGATTGGGGCCACCTGACAGTCTGACTGGTGTGCATCCTCCCAATTTTTTTGAAGAGATAGACCCGAAACGGAGATAAACACGAGATGGACCCACAAATGCCCGTGTTTCTGGGTTTTATGTTCACAGCATGTATCGCCCTCCAGGCTGAACAGAAGAAATGAAGACGTGCCAGGCTGGGGGTCTCTGTGTGGAGTTCCTCCTTTGTAGTCAGCTCTTTTCTCAGCTACTTCTTCCATCCTGTCTGCTTTCCTGGCATTTTCGTGTTTTGATCACTTTTAATAAAGGTGGGGGGGGGGAGGGGGGAAGGAGTCTCTGGCTGCTGTCATCAGTTCACGTGCTTGGCCACTAACCAGAAGGTTGGCACCCAGATAACCCTCAGAAGAAAAGTCTGGTGATCTATTTCTTTAAAAATCAATTATTGGAAAGCCTATAAAGTACAGTTCAACTATATGTCAACAGATGGGGTCACCAAGAGCCAGAGTCCACGAGAGACCCACTGGTGGTGGTGGGTTAGGTAGATGGTTTGATGAGTTTTAACAAATGTGTGCACCCATATAATAAGCACCCTCACAATCAATATATAAACCACTATCGTCACCCTTGAAAGTTGCCATATGTTCCTTTGGTATCAATCCTCTTGTACCTTTGGATGCAGAAAACCACTGATAGACCTTCTGTCTATTGAGAAGATTTTATTTTACAATTGTATGTCAATGGAATCATTTAATGTAGACGCTGGTGCCTACCTTTGTTCACTTAGCCTATGATGCTTGGGTCTTCTCACTATTGCTTGTGTCAGCAGTTCCTTTTTATTATTGAGTGGTGTTTTGTTGTCTGGATATAACACAATTTGCTTTTCTCTCCATTTCACGATGACTGACGCTTGTCTTCAGTGATGGTCTATACTATTGGTGTGTTGATTCTCACGTATGGTGAACCCATCAAGCTGCTCTGAATATTCATGTACAAGTCTTTGCTTTATTTCTTTTGGGTAAACATCTAGTAGTGGAATGATTGAGTCACATAATAAGCATATTGAAATCTATCAGGAACTTCCAAATGGCTACACTGTAGAAAATAAATTTGAAGCTCCAAGTTGAAGAGATGGTTCGCTGGTAGAAGTGTATTCCAGGCAGAGGACACAGCAGGATCTTTTTGTGACTGGGGCAGTGTTGAGTAAGCAATGTAGGGGAGAATGCTGGAAAGTGATGATCACCTGATGTCCTGAAAGGCAAAGATGAAAGTGGCACTCTGACTGCTAAACTACCTGTGCTCATTCCTCTCTCCACACCTGGAACACCTGGATCCTTTCTCTCTGAATATTTAAACCCTGTCACTTGTCTAAATCTAGTTCACAGTCCACTTCTTCAGGTCCCTCTCCTCATGGCCTCTGACTGAAAGCCTCTGTCGCTGCTCTGTGCTCCTCCAACAATGATCCTTCATCTACAGTGTCTGGTGGGGGTGAGAGGGACACTCTCATTCAACCCATTAAACACGTATCTTTCTATGTAGCTGTATTTCTTCTCTCCCTTCTGCAAACTGATTGTAAGCCTGCTTGATCTCCTACTTTCTCTCTAGTCTTCAATCAATCTGATATTCAGCACAGTGAGTCTGTAATAGGTCCTGGAAGAAAAAAAAGGGTAATTGATTGCAGACCCCCTCACTGTGGCAGTCAAGCCCTTCTCTGTGCAGAAAGGTGTTTGAGGAGATCCTGCTGCCATTCTTTGCTAGCGCCTCCACCTAAGAGGCCTCGCCACTGGGTTTGTTGCTCTCCAGGTTACTCTGGGATGGACTGCTTCCTGGAGTGAAGTGGTCTCGCCAGGACTGTGGGCAGAAGTAGGCAGCAAGAACTAAGAAAATGAACTACTGACCATTGAGTCTAAGATGACTTATAGCAACCACCTGTGGATTCCAAGACTGTGACTGTTTACAGGAGTAGGAAGCCCAGTCTTTCTCCTGAAGGGTGCTGGTGGTTTGGAACTGCCAACCATAGGGATTGCAGCGCATTGGGTAACCACTACACTACTAGCGTTCCTAGAAAACAAACACACTGGAAGTAATTAAATAAGAAGGGAGAGCTCCTGATAGTGAGAGTTATTTCACAGGGGGCTGTGTCTTAGTTTTGAGCAACTTGCAGGCACTTGATCCATATAGAATAATAATCTATGTATGGACACTGTGCTGGCCCTGAGGACACTGTGGTGAGAAGATAAGAGGGGACCCTGACCTCTTGGCAATTTAATTTCTGAACATTATTTGAGTTATGACACTGACTCCCATTTAATACACATGCACGTTCTTTCTATCATCTATCTATCTATCTATCTATCTATCTATCTATCTATCTATCATCTAACTATGTCTATCATCTTTAAAAACCACTGTCAATGAGTTGGTGCTACTCATATTGATGCTATAGAGTGTCCAAGGTTATAAATCCTAATGGAAGTCAATAGTCCCACGTTTCTCTCATAGGGTGGCTAGTGGGTTTGAACCACTGATTTTTGCAGTGCAACTCTTACCTGACAGCAGCACCCCAGTGCTCCAGTATTGTGCCCATTATCCTCTTCCAGAAAGTTTTCCTTCATTTATAACTATTTGGATATTTGTTAGTTGATGTATGCCCTAACCTCCTAACCTCTTGGGGGAGTAATGGTGCTGCCGTTGAAAGCAAGTCTTCATGCAAGGTACTTAAAGATGCAATTAAAGGTTGTTTATCTTTCTCCTAACTTCCTCTAGAGTAGCACTGTGCAATAGAAGTGTAATGTGAGCTACATAAATAATGTAACGTAAGTAATGGCCACATTTCAAAAAAGTGAAATATTGTATTTCACTTAATGTACTGTATTCGAGTCTTTATCATTTTGATATGAACCAATATTTTAAAATGATTAATGAAATGTTACATTTCTTTTTTTTGACACTAACTCTTTGAAATGCTCATAACACATTTTCATTTGGACTAATCACTCTACAAGTGAACACATGTGGCTTATGGCTTTCATCCTGAAGTGTGCAGCTGAGGAATCTACATGCAAATACTTACCCTGATCCCTGAGCCGAAGTATAACTTCAAAAGAGTTGACTGGTTATAGGATCTGGCTTCAGGACAGAACTTGCTTTGAGGGGAAGAGGAATTTCCAGGTGTCAGAAGGGAGGTTCCAATTTGTAACGTAAGCTTCAATGAAAGAAAAAGTGTCCTGGACTTTGCAGAGCATTGATGAGGGGCTTTATCTTTTTAGGAGAATAGTTGGAGCAAATTCCAATCCAGAATTGAAACAAAATTGAGCCTTGAATTGAAGATCCATGTGAGATCCTATTAGATGCTATAGGGATGTTAAGGGATCTCCTTAACAATATCCGGCCGACCTTACTGTGTGTTGCTTCTGTTCTGCCCTCTCGTTCGTTGTGCAGTGCCTAGAATCTTCAAGTTTGCAGGCAGTCATTCAACGTACAGCATCTAGTCTCTAGTCTCCTAAAACAACATCAAGCGAAGGCGTGCCAGGAGGGGAGGATGTGGTGCATGTGGCTCATTGCCTCCCTGGACAACTCCCTGCTTTGCCAGGAGACCGGAGAACTGGATGGTGACTGACCACCATGGCTGAACATTTATTATGATCAGGATTCTATAGGGAAAAAAAAAAACTGAAGCACAAGGGCACAAAGGCAGGCCAGAATCCTTGTGGATCCTGGACTTTCTGGACTGTGGATGAACCCTTGAAACTATGGTTCTGAGATAATCTTTAAAGCTTTAACTGCCCTCCCACCCCCAAATAATTCCTGATGTTTTCTTAAAATTGAACAGTAGTTCAACTTATCTAGTAATAAAAGTATATCACCGGCAATATGGGATCAAAGAAATGACAGCAACTTGACCCGTGAAGGAGGCACTGCAGGGGGCAGTGCCTGTCTGTGCCTCAATGTGGGAAGAACAGCTCAGAAGAGGAGGAGGAGAACGAGCACACCAGCAGAAAGAGTCAACGCCAGTGGACTTTACCTGTAGAAGAAACCTGTGAATTGGTGCAGATTTTGCTGTGTGTATTCTCACCAACAACAAAATAAATGAAAAAAAATAGCAGATCATAAGTTTCCTATATGTCAAAATATGCAGAGAAAGGAAATAGCCTAGTTCTTTTGGGGGGGGGGCATCACTGCCTCTGGTGGTTGTGGGAGCTACCCAGCACTGCTCCTGAGAGCTGCCACTGGATTTGAACCACCAAGCCCATGGGCTGCAGTCCCGCACTCAACCACTTACGCCACCAGGGCTCAGCCCCTAACCTAGTTCTTATACTTCTAAACTCCTTACTTCCCACCTCTGTCTGTGCTACCCAAAGGAAAGATTCGTGTGAGAAGTCAAGGAACTCAAGTTTGTAATTGTAAAAGAAAGCAAAGCCTTCTGAGTCCTTCTCCTCTTAGAGCCCCTTCCAGCAGGCAGAGTTCCTGCCCCCAAAAGGTGTCTTAGAGGATTGGCAGGGCTCTAGGCTCAACCCCAGTTTTTGCAGGGTCCTGTGCTTTGCTAAATTAAGCCCGACCAGGACTATTTGTGAACAGAGAGGCTCGAGCCAAGGGAGAGAGATTAACCCTGCCGAAGAATGTGCTGGGGACAGGGAGAGAATCACTGAGATCATTTATATTTTTGTGTATGTTTTTTCACTTGCTGGCTCAGTTGGGCCAGATCAACAGAGGCTTCTGTGACTCAACCAAAATTCTAACAGAGTGACCACAGGGAATGAATAGCTCAGGACTCACACAGAAGGATTTAAGATCGGGTATGGTGTAGACACCAAGCAGAGTGTATCTTGGGACCACTGGCCTCAGAGTCTAAATTAAACAAGCAAAATCACCTAATTTTAACTCATCTTTTCTTGGGGTCTGACCAAAAAGACTGTCTCTCTTCCTTGTGATTTATGCATGTGACCAGTCTTGGGAAAGCAGACATTTATAAATACCTTCTGTCTGCCAAGGATTTTCATTTTTAAGTTCTTGTTTGCTTTTAGCCAAAACTCTTCAAAATATGGATGCTAGCATAATTATAAAAATAATTTGTCATCTTGAAACAATTGAAACATAAGTTAAGAGGCTTACCTAAATTGCAGGGGATGGACTGTGTAGACCTGCTGGTTTGGGAGGTAATACAATTGTGGTATATGTGTCTGGATTGGTTTGACATTAGAATGGGAAAGAACAAGTCTTTGACATCCTCTTAAAAACCAAACTCAATGCTGTTCAGTCAATTCTAACTCATGCAGGTTCATTTTAACACCAATCATCTTATATAAAATCACCCTGCTGCTCCATGTGCCCTATTGTTCCCCCTCTCCTGGTCAGTGTTATAATTTCACTGTAATTGCACTGAGGTGTTGATTGTCACAGTTATCCATGATTATGACATCTCAAGATGGATTTGAGAGTATTTTTTTGCTGGAAGGGTCTGCAGGATACTTTGCAGAATTGATTTAAATATCTGTTACTATTTTAATCTACCACCTGTATGCATTTCCATACAGATGTAGATATCTGATTCTGGGTTCCCTTCTGTGTTTCACATTCTAGTGTAATCCTGCTTCATTGCCCCTTAGGCTGTAAACTCATGGTAGCTGTGATTAGTTCCAGTGTTTAGTGCAGTGCTTTGCCCATAGATGTTTGAGAGGGAAAAAGAGTAGGGGAATCACTCGATCTCAAGATATAAATAAATGAAGTTGAATTCATACCTTACACATCACATATAAAAATGAACTCAAAATAGACTAGTGAAGAAACCATGGAGGCCCAACTTTAAGACCCGTTTTGACAACAGACTCTTAGACAGGGGACCCAAAGCATTGACAACACATGACAAAAGGGGACTCCATCAAAATGAAGGTTGTGCATCATAGGATTTTGTCACGGAAGGTAAGAGATTGCCTAGGGGATAAAAGAGAATTTTGGGGAACTTGATTACGCATTTCTCCAAAGATATGCAAATGGGCAATAAGCACCCACAGTGGTGTTCAAAGGGATTAGTCCTTAACTTGAAGCAAACCAAACCCAGTACCCTTGAGTTGATCCCAACTCACAATGCCCCTATAGGACTATATAGGATTTCTGAGACTGTAAATGTTTACGCAAACAGAGAGCTTCTTTATCCCATGGAGGGGCTGGAGCGTTCGAACCACTAAGCTCCAGCATTGCCAGGGCTCCTTTATTAGTCACTAAACCAAAATGAGGAGCCCTGGTGGTCTTGTTTGTTGGTTTCTCAAAAGCTTCAAAATAGAATTATCACATGACCAGTCCTTGTTTTACCCCCTGAGACTGGAAAGCAAAGAAACTCAAACAGATCCTTGGACTGCAATGTGCGCTGCAGAATCAGTCACCAGAGCTGAAAGGTGGAAACAACTTGTTGGTCCATCAACTGATGAATGATAAGCAAAATGTGGTATATGCATACAGTATAATATTTCTGATCTATGGAGAGACATGACATTGCAATACATGCTCCAATATGAATGACCCTTAAAAGCAGGTGTTGAGTGAAATATCAGACATGAAAGGACAAATGTCATTTGGTCTCACCTATATGCAACATTTATAACAGATGGAGCTTTATTATTGGTTATTAGGGATGTGAGGAGTGGAATTTATTGCCTAAGGGGCATTAAGGGCCTTGTTTGGGTGATGTAAAACTTCTAGAAATGGACAGTGATAATGGTAACATAGTACAATGAATACAATAGTATAGTGAAATACTATACAATTGTATAGTGAAATGGTTAAAATGCCAAACTTTTGATATATATATACTTCAAAACAATAAAAATTTAAAAGCAAAACAAAACACAAGGGTATAGAAGGCTACCGTCACACAAAGTAGTTACTCTGTTCTCTGAACAATGAATGCATTCTCTCCGTCTTACACACACACACACACACACACACACACACACACACACACACACTGACCTCTTTAGAACTCACCCCTGGCCGTAGTTCTTTCTCAGAGGTGGATGCCTATAAATCAAAGTAAACTAGGTTGAGAAACTAAACTAGGTTGAGAAAGTAAACTAGGTTGGGAACGGGAAGGTATTACTTTCAGGCCCTTATTCAGAACAGAGCGAGTGGCCTTGAAACACTCACCTGAACAGAAAACTCTGGCCACTTGGATGAGGATCCTTACATGGTTTGAACTGAAACTTTCCCACTTGTTTTTTTCCATCTCTGTCGGGGACTGGACACTAAACCAGGCTGCAGCCTTGTAGGATTCTAGTTATTGGAGCTGAGGACACTGCCCTGGGTAACAAACGGCCATAAGGCCGACAGTTCCTTGGCAATGAGGGTCCCCTGTCACATGTAGGAACAATGACTACACTAGAACAGCGGTTCTCAACCTGTGGGTCACGACCCCATTGGAGGTTGAATGACCCTTTCACAGGGTCGACCCTTATCGAGCAAAATGACAGTTATGAAGTAGCAATGGAAATAATTTTATGGTGGGGTTGGAGAGTCACCACAACATGAGGAACAGTATGAAAGGGTGGTGACCTGAGGAAAGTGGAGAACCCCTAGTTCAGGCACTTGTGTTCTTACTTCAGGTGCTGTCAAGTCCGTGCCAACTCACAGCGAGTCTGTGTGTGCAGAATGAAACCCTGCTCACACTTGTTCTTATGTTCAAGCTCTTCGTTGCAGCCGCTGTGTCTATCCATGCCACCAATGACCTTCCTCTCCTTCACTGTCCTACCACTTTACCAAGCATGATGGCCTTCTCCCGGGCCCGGTCTCTCCTGAGTGTATCATCTGCATGTTGCAGGTTGTTAATAAACCTACCTCCAATCCTGATGCCAAATTCTTCTTTATATAATCCAGCATTTCTGATAATTTGCTCAGCATATAGACTTAACAAGTATGGTAAGAGTGTGCAACTTTGATGCACATCTTTCCTGATTTTTTGGTATCATTTTATTGGGGGCTCATCCAACTCTTATCACAATCTATTCATGCTTCCATTGTAGGCAAAGCACATTTGTACCTTTGTTGCCATCATCACTCTCAAAACATTTGCTTTCTACTTAAGTCCTTGGTATTAGCTCCTCGTATTTCCCCTCCCTCCTGCTCTCCCTTCCCTCATGAACCCTTGATTATTTATAAATTATTATCATTTTGTCATATTGTATACTGTTCGATGTCTCCCTTCACCCACTTCCCTGTTCCCAGGGAGAAGTTATATGTAGATCCCCCTTTCTACTTCACTTCCCTCCACCCTCCCAGTATCACCACTCTCACCACTGATCCTGAAGGGATCATTTGTCCTGGATTCCATATGTTTCCGGTTCCTCTCTGTACCAGTGTACCTCCTCTGGTCTAGCTGGATTTGTAAGGTAGAATTGGGATCATGAGAGGGGTGGGAGGAAGCATTTAAGAACTAAAGAACGAGAGGAAAGTTGCATATTTCATTGTTGCTACACTGTCCCCTGACAGACTTGTCTCCTCCCTGTGACCCTTCTGTAAGGAAAGTCGCTTCACCTACAGATGGGCTTTGGGTCCCCAATCTGTACTACCCCTCATTTACATAAAAATGACATAATTTTTAGTTCTTTGATGCCTGACACCTGATCCCTTAGACACCTCGTGGTCACACAAGCTGGTGTGCTTCTTCCATGTGGGCTTTGTTGCTTCTGAGCTAGAAGGCTGCTTGTTTACCTTCAAGCCTTTAAGACCCCAGACACTCTATCTTTTGATAGCCAGGCATCATCAGCTTTCTTCACCACTTTTGCTTATGCACACATTTGTCTTCAGTGATCATATCAGGAAGGTGGGTATCATGGAGTGCTAATTTAATAGGACAGAGTACCTTTGCCTTGAGGAATTTCTTGAGTGGGGATCTAATGTCCATTTGCTACCTTAATATTAACCCTATAAGTATATGTGCATAGATCTATTTCCCCATCATCATATAAAAATATATTTACCTATGAACATACCTGTATTTAGACCTTGATAAATGCCCTTTGCCTCCCAGGCCTTTCCTCTATTTCCTTTTACTTTCCTCTTTTCCCACAATCATGCTCAGCCTTCATTTGGGTTTCAGTAATTTCTCTTAGTTATATTACTCTTCATCAATCCCTATCAGGCCTCTCACACTCACCTTGTCATTGATTTTGGATCACTTGTCGTTCCCTGATCCCTGGGTTAGTCAATACCACCTACTTTCCCCCCCTTTCCCTCTCATATGTCCCCCCGGAAACCATCAGTCTCATTGTTTTCTCCTCCAGATTGTTCATCCAGCCTGTCTTATCTAGTTAGACTTGCAGAATCTATCTGTAAGTCTATCTGTACATATAATGATATGTACAAAAAATTCCAAGATATTGCAAGAACTGACAAAAGAAAACAAAATGATGACATCAACAACAAAGAAACCAATGTCTAGAAAAAAATATATAAATACATAGATAGAAATAATAATATCAAAAAAAAAGACCTGTAAATAGCTGAAGGTCTGTTGACCTCCAGGAGTATTCCCTGGTTGAGTCTGATGGGGTGTCACACCCTGGTCCCAAAGTATCTCCTTGGCACTCTCTCGGGAACACCATGCTCTGCTCCTCCTGCTGCTCTGCTGCACTCCCTTTGTGCTTTGCCTTGGTGTGGTGGGGTCAGACAGGGTACAATCCCAACCCTGCTTTTCCATTGTTGTCCCCGTAGAGTTTTGGATCAGAGAGGGATGCTGTCTTTCATAATGGGACCGGCCATATGATCCTCTCTGTGCATTGGCTGTTCTGAGTGGGAATATCATCCTCAAGGCTTGGTGGGCCAGGAGACTCTTCACTCTATCTTCCTCCCCCTTCATTTGCTCTCATGTGTTCTGATCAGACATCTCACTTCCCAAGCTGCAATTTCAGTCCTCCAAAGCACACTTCCCTGGGGGGAGGAATGGCTGTCCATGTAGTTGGGATTGGGGCTGGTCCTCAGATCCCTCCACTGGCTTCCTGCTCCTTCCCGTCACGCTGCATTCACATCCTGGAACACTGGGTTTAAGTTTGGTCCCTCATTTCCTGTGGAGATATAAACAATACGCTCCCCTTGGGTGGGTTAATACCCCATTCCCCCACTACACATGACCTTCTGTCTCATCCTCCCATGCCCCACCCTCAGTTGGTTGCCATATGTGGGCCTGGATTTGTTCTGGGCCAGGTAGTGTTCCCTTGATCTGTTAGAACAGTTGTCTCTTGGTCCATATACGTGTTCCATATGAACTCAGTAAGGTATTCTGGAATCCCATTCTTCTCAGGGTTTTCCATGATTTATTGTAATCCACACACTTGAATACCTTTGTCTAGAGAATGAAACACAGTACATATCTTTCTTGTATTGCCTGTTTTGAGCCAAGATCCCTTTGACAGCAGCAATGAAATCACTTGTTCCTTCTGAATCCAGCTGCAACACCTTACAGCTCCCTGTTAATGTACTGCATCTACCCTCCAAAAATCAGCCATGAGGTCACCATGAGTCTGAATTCTAATGGAATGAAGAGGAGTGAAATACTTCACTATGTATAGTGGGGAAGTGGAGAGCTAGTGGAGAAGATAGCTGGCATTCTAAATAATTTTTAAGCTTCTGCTCAAGAGAAAGACAAGTGTCACCCTCTTAGAAATCACAGGTGTGGAACCAGTCCGTCCTATAGGGTCGCTCAGAAACAGAGTCAACTCTGGGCAGTGAGTTTGTTTTTTTTGGGAAAGTGATTCAAAGTTATGATAGGACAAGTTATTTCTCATTTTTCACATATTAATTCTAGCAGTCTTATTTCTTCAGTGGATTAATAATATGAGGTGTGTAAAATATTGCTACAAATTCATTGGAACCATTATTAAACAAAGAATCCATATGTAAAATTATTATTTTTCAACATACCCTCCCTCTAGGAGTATAACCTCCGTAGGTGGTAAAGATGATCAGAATAAAAATGTTTCTATACAATTACATAGCATTTCTCCCTTCTCCCCCCCCCCACTCATTCAACACACCTATCACCATCATTCCACTTCTTATACCTTGTATTATTAGGATTAGTTGTTGTTATGGATTGAAATGTGTCCCCCAGAATATGTGTTGGAAATCCTCATCTCTATCCCCAAACCAAACACACTGCTACAGAATCGCTGCCTGCTCAGAGAGACCCTATAGGACACACTAGAACTGCCCTGTGAGTTTCCCAGACTGTAGAAAACTGTGCCTCTACCCCCCACCCCCCACCCCCAGAGCAGCTGGGGGTTCCTAGTGCTGACCTGGCACTTATTAGCAGCCTAACCTGTAACCACAATGCCAGAGGACTCCTGACTCCCATTTAGGAAGGTTTTCTTTGTTGTGTCCATGAGGCAAGGTTCATGTAGGGCATGTTTTGAATCAATAAGATACAAAATGAGGAATCTAAGCAGGCAGAGATAGAGAACATAGATGCTAAACTACCAGGAGCCAGGGAGCAGAAGCTGAAGTGACTGTGAGAAAATGAATTTCCATCTGTTAAAATCACCCACTTGACACATTGCTGCTATGGCAGCACCAGATAACCGAGTCATTTGTGTAAGATTTCATTGCCATGCAGTTAAAAGCCACTACAGGCTTCTTGAGTGGAGAGAATGAACTGATCAGCACTATCTCTTAGGAACAGTGAAAATGGTGGTGAGACTATGGTTGTGGAAACCAGGTGGGAGGGGATGCTTCTAATCCCACTGAGAAGAAAGAAATACTTCCTGGGGCAGTAAGCATGGGGTCTGGGAAGGAAGGGAAGACTGGGAAGAAATTTTGAAATATCACAGAATCGTCTCCATTAGGAAGTTTGAAGGCACTGAGGTTTTTCCTCGCTTGTTCAGCTATCATGGTAAGATTTCTGTGAAACAGACACTGTTCTAAGCACTTCATGTGTATCAGTGTTTCTCAAAGTGGATTATATCACGCTAATCAGGCTGCAGAAGCAGATACCTATACTTTATTCCGAATTATGGGCGGCAGGGCAAACTTTTTTCATTGCCATTAGGGTGCTAGCTAATTTTTTTTTCTGAAAAGGGTATGGTAGGTCAAATGAGTTTGGCAACCTTTGATATATATTAATATATGATCATTTATAATTGTTTTATTATTAAAATAATAGCTTCCAAAATTCTTATAACAACTTTGTTGAGACATAAATCGCTCATTATTAGAACTCATTTTAACCCCCCTTTTAATTGTCCTAGAAGTTTGTCATATCATATTTTATGCTTGAAATAAGTGCGCTTTGGAATGGACTGCCAGAATAATGAACTCATCTGTCTTGGAAGTACAGACAGAATGCGTCTTGCAAGTGAAGGTGGCAAGACTTTGTACTTTGGGCATGTTATCAAGAGAGACCAGTTCCTGGAAAAGAATATCATGTTTGGTATAATAGAAGGTCATTACACAAGAGGAAGATCCTTAAGAAGATTTATTGACACAGAGGCTGCAACAACGGGCTCAAACATAACAATAATTGTGAGCATGACCCAGATATGGGCAGTGCTTTGTTGTTTTATTTTTCTGTTATGCATAGGGTAACTATGGGTTAGAATCCACTAGACAGCACCTGACAACCCCAACGTGGAATGGCACTTGTCCATTTGCATTACAGAGAGATTTCTATCTTAGGAGCCTGCTTGCTTCTCTACAATGACTTTCTCCACTGCTCTCTATCTTCCCAGTCGCAGTGGAGTTGACTCTGATTTACGGCAATCCTGGTTCTGTGAGTGTAGATCTGTGCTCCGTCGGGTTCCCGAAGTAGATGGCCATGCTCCTATTCCAAGGTGCCTCTAGGTTGACTTGAACCTCCAACCTTTTGATTAGCAGCCGAGACAGCACAAAGCCTTCTGTGGTGACTCTAGCCTTGTCAGACCACCCGCACCAACAAACTCTCTTAGCATTTTAAATGATCTCATAATTGCTTTTGTCTCTGCACCTGGATTGCCAACATACTGAGAATAAGAAAACCCCATGAGACATCTTTATTATTCCCCACAGGACCTTGAACGTCTCTTTCAATACTAAGGGCTTTGTTAAGTATGGTGAACTGGACCTATAAGAGTTGGTGTAGATTAATTAACTCTGTTTTGCTCCGACCACACTTTTTCAATGTCAATTTCTCCCACTCTCAGTTCTAGAATTGTCCCATGGAATATTAGTATTATGTGAAAGGCCAGAAACTATTGACCTTGTTGATAAAATGGATAATAACCAGTATCTAATGTTGTAAAATGCCTTAGAGGGTAATACTTTGGACTGCTAACCTCAAGGTCACCAGTTCAAAACTACCTGCCACTCCAATGGAGAAGGTTGAGCTTCCTACGTAAGGAGTACATTCTCAGAAACCCTGTCTAGGACCACTATGATTTGAAATCAACTCAGTGGCGGTGGATGGGTAAGACTAAAAAGATACGTTTTAGATTAAGTGATTTTTACATGGATTTGTCGTCAAGGATTGTGTCTTGCTTGGCTCCACATCAGCACTCATGGAAGCAGCAGATCAAAAGACATGTTGCATTATGGAAGTCTGAGGCACAAGACCTCTTTAGAGTATTGAAAAGCAAGGATGCTACTTTAAGGAGAAAGGTGCCTCTGGCCCAAGCCACGGTGTTTTCCATTGTCTCTTGTGCCTGTGAAAGCTGGACAAGGACTAAGGAAGACTGAAGAAGAATCGATGCATATCAATGGTGGTGCTGGAGAAGCTTATGGAAGCCACCACAGACTGCTCAAAGGACACATTGATCTGTCGTGGAAGGAGTATGGACAGAGGCAAGGATCCAGAGGCTTCATCGTACAGACTTTGGGCATATTGTCAGGGGAGACCAGTCCTAGAGAAGGACGTCATGTCCGGTAGAGTGGCAGCGAAGAAGAAGAAGAAGGCCTTCAGGGAGATGATGGACCCCAGAGCTGCAAAAAAAGGGGCTCGAGCATAGGAACCATAATGGTGAGGATGACGCAGGACCCGGATGTGTTTCCTTGTCTTGTGCATAAGGTCACTAGGGCTTGGGACCGCCTCAGCGGCACCTTAACAGCAGATGGGTTGAACAAAGCATTTCCTATTCATTTGTTTGAAGCAGCTTTTTAATTTCCACTGCACTATGATTTTTATTGGAGAAAATGTTTGAAAATTACATTTTCTGTGGGCATCACTGCCCCCTGGAGGGAATAGGAGGCCCAGCCTTGCTCCTGGAGAGCTGCTGCTGGATTTGAACTGCCAACCCTGCACACAATCACTGTGCCACCAGGGCTCAGTCTGAAAATTGCATTATTTTTAAAAGATTAACTGCATTGTGGATTATATGAGCAGTGGAGCAATTTATAGAGTTAAACTAAAACCTTGGGAAGAAGTCAGGTAATTGGTTATTGCTGGTTGCTTTTTAACTCAATCACATGTTTACCTTCTCAGTAAACACCAGGGTACACATCAATTCAATGGACTGTTGTGCTTAACGTGGATTGCTGGTTAATGGATGCTAATAAACCCTCTGGTCATATAGCATTTTCTGAACCAAAAACAAACTATGGCTAAGGAAATTCTAGTTAAAGACAGTGGTTAATTTTAGACCTGCTCTCTGGGCTAGTAACATTATAATGAAAACACATTTTATTTCTCATGATTTAATTTCAGCTTCCTCATTGAAACTCTGTGCAGCACACCTGTTGCCCTTGTGTAGGTTTGGGCTCCTTGTGGCCTGCTCGAGGTAGGAGAACTGTCCGGTGAAGGACAGAGTAGAAAGACCTGTCCCAAAGGGTTTCCAAAGCTGGCGGCATAGTGGTTATGCGTTGGGCTGCCATATTCAAGTCTGGAAGTTTGAAACGCTCCTCGGGAGAAAGAGTGGGTTTCTACTCCCTTAAATAGTTACAGACTTGGAAACCTGCAGTGGGTCAATTGCCATTGGTCAATGAGTCAGCATTGACCTGACCGCAGTGAATTTTTGCAGAAGCAGATTGCCCCATCTCTCTCTGGCAGAGCTGTTGGTGGATTCAAACTGATGACTTTATAGTTATTAGCTGAGCCCTTTAACCACGGCCCCACCAGTACTCCTTTTCCCTGTGTTAGATGGGCGAATTCTCCTAAGAGGGTCGGTGGAGAAAGGAAGAGGGAAAAAAGACATGCCACCTCTTTCCCAGCCTCATTCCCAAAGTGTACAAATTTCCTCAAACTGTCTTGACAAAAAGCTGATGTTTGGTGAAAAGCAAGTAGCAGTGCTTTTTCTCTCCCATAGAGTTGATACGATTTAACAATTTACATATGACTACATGAGGATTTCAAACAGTTTGTGGGAAAATGGAATGAGAACCTACTGGAATTTTTCTGCAACGTTTGTGAAGACTCCACATATTTACCCCTGGAGAAGAGAAAATATGTGATAAGCTATGTAGAGGTTTGTTGTTGTTTTTTTCTTCAGGAAAGATTGCAAAAGAGTTAGACTTTGATGCTGTAAGCTAGTATGTACAGTACTTGTATTTCCATGTGATAAGATTTTGTTTCAGCCATTGGAATGTGACCATGAAATAGAGGACCTTACTGTGGGAAGCTATTGCAGCAGTTCTTTGTAGGACGTGTCAACTTTGTGGTATACTTGATTGTGTAGATCTGATACTAATGCCTAGAGAAATTCTACTGTTTAATCTTTCCTCATTTTTTTTTTTGCTTTCTCTGTTCTTCCTTTCAATTGTCAATGTCCCTCAAAAGTTTCAAGCAATAGGGAAAAATATTCATACTGGGTGTAACTTTGTGTACAGGTGCCTATTATATCCCAACTTTAGTGTACTTATTTTCTCTGACTTCAATTACACAAATAATAGTCTCAAATGTGATTATGGGTGAGAACTATGAGCTAGCCTAATTAGATAGAGTATATTATTGTTAATGTTTATAATAGCTAACACATTTTTGAATGTGTATCGTTTACAACACTGCAGTGTGCATTCTTTCACTCCATCTTTTTAACATCCTTGTGAGAGAAGGACCATTCTAACTCCCCTTTAATAGATGAGGCTATTGAGATTTTGAGAGAGGACAGGTGATTTGCCAAACCCTCCTCTCTCCTTCAGAACCTATATCCTTGCCACTAAGTTTACTGGCTCCATGTTTTCACTCAATATGGAGCACATTCACTCATGCCAAACTGTGTTATATTCAAATCAGGCAGAAACAGATCGGGCTCTCTGAGTTGATCTATTAGGTGGAAAAATTGGAGTTAAAATGCCATACTAGATTTGGTTATCATTTCTATCTTAGAAGTGAAGCTTCTGGGTTTCTTCATCTTTAAAATGAGGAAACTGCAACTGATAAATGCTGACATCTTCAAATCTGTGACTGTCTACAATAGAGCCAAAGAATCCCCATATTGACTTCATTTTCTTATCTTTTGTAACAGATAGCTAATTTGTCATCTTCCAAGTTTTCAGCATTGAGAATATTAAAATATTCCTGGTGGCTATGGGGTCTCTACTTGCCATAAGCTAGCCTGGAAATGAAAGGGGAAGAAATGCAGGGAGCTGCGTCGCTGCTGTATGCAAGGCAGTGTTTTGGGTGTGTTGTGTTTGTTGTCTCCTCAAACCCTCCTAAATTCCTCTGTGGGGTAGTCACCAGTGTCTCCATTCAGAAGGAAACCAACCACTCAGGCTGATAACCTGGGGGCTCCAAGTAATTGAATAACCTGCCTAAGGTCACCTAGCATGAAATGATAGTGCCAGGATATGAACCTAGTAATTCCTGACTTTTGCTTGATGCTCTTGACCCTTTCAAAGCACTTTCTATCTTCCCATCTGTTTGTTTTTGCTTAAATATTTAAGGACTTCTTGTTAAACAATGGTAGTAGCAAACTACTCTTCAGGAAGCCTTCATGGATCAACTTATGCCTCACAGGGATTCCCGTGCTATGGCATGAGATAGAGAACTAGATAGTTATCTGATGTGTTACCAGTTTTTTGAAACCTCTTACATGTTCTTTACAACATAACTTTTTCTTTTGTTCATTTACTCAAGCCTTCTGACTTATCTGAGGTGGTTTCTCATGTACCTGGATGTGTCAGTCTGGGTAAACTAGAGAAACAAACTCATAGACACGCATATGGGTATAAGGGTATGGTTTATATACAAGAGGAATAAGATATTAGGAAAATATCCCAACCCAGTCCAGCTCAAAGCCATAAGTCTGATATTAGCCCACGTCCCTGATACCAGTCTATAATGTCTCCTTCCGACTCATGCTGTCACAGATCATTGGGTGCAGAGTCCAGGCACTGGCAGGGCTCCTCGCTTCCAGGGCTCAGAGTCCATCAACAGTATCCAGTGGTGGTAGAGGCAACTCAGCGCTGGCAGGGCTCTCCATGTGGCTTCTCCAGCTTCAGAGATCTGGTTCCATCAGGGTAAGGCCATGTGGCCTCTCCTCCGGCTCCTTCAGCTTCTCGGACGCTGCCATCTTGTCCGTAGTTCATTGTCTCTAACACTAACTCCCAACAACTGGGGAGATAGCGAGATTTCCCAGAAGTCTCAGGAGAAAGCCCTGCCCACATGGAGGCCTCATTGGCTGCTCAATGGCTATCTCCAGATTAACAGACTAGACTCCACCCCTACATCTCAATCATGAAATTAACATAAGCACATGACCGCCACACTGGAATTTTCTGGTTACTGAATTAACCCGGTCTAAGGCATAGCACAGGGCGCCCTGGGAGTATCGTGAGTACTCATTGGGCTGCTAACCACCAGGCCATCAGTTCAAGAAAACTATCCACTCCCTGGGAGCAAGGTGAGACTTTCTACTTCCATAAAGAGCTAGAGTCTCAGAAATACACCGGGGCAGTTCTACCCTATCCTGTGGGTTGCTGTGATCAGAATTGACTCGATAGCAGAGGGTTTGGGTTTTTTGGGAGGTACGACATGGATAACTCTTCATAATCATAAATTACACTTTATTTCAGATGAGATTAGCATACATGCATTCTTTGTTACTCGTTGTCACATCCCAGAGGAGAAACCTTCGCGGTGTCGGTGACAGGAATCACTCAGGGCAGATGTGATAGGAGATGTACTGAGGTCACGTGAATCATGTGGGCTCATGGAAACTAGATTGCCATCATTTTGATAATCATTATCACTGTGGATAATGATAGCACTTACTATAACTCTGCTCCATGTCCTGTTCTCAGTCTTTTACATATATGAATGCATTCATGATTTACACCAGGGGTCTTGGTGACGCCCTGGGTTACACACTGGGCTGATAACAAAAGGCCAGTAGTTTGCCTCCAGGAGCTGCACATGGGAACAAAGAGGAAACTTTGTAGAGTCCAGAAAACCCTGGGTGGCCGTTCCACTCTGTCCTCTAGGGTCCTATGCATCAGAAAGGACTCAGTGGTAGTTGCTCATGGCAGGTGACAGCATGAGAAAGGTCTTATTCCCTCCACTTTATAACTGAGGAGTAAATTTTATCTCTGTACTTCTCATGTGATAGAAGGTATTTTGTGCTTCACTTCTCTGAGGGATCCCTCTCTTGTGATGATATTTAAATTCTTCTTAATAGTGAGCCCATAGTAACTGCTCATTAAACTCACAGTTAGAACCTACTCTACAGGACCGAAATCTGTTAACCATACTCAGTGTTCATTAAGTCAGAGGAGTTTGTAAAAAATTAAACACTCAACTTTCATTTTCTTCTTTGGTGCCATGGTGCATAACTTGGAGAAGTGAAGATAATTTCATTTTGTCTGAGCTCAACCTATGTTCTGGCACAAGCCAGAAGCCCTTACTGTTGTTTTATGAGAGGATTAAGCAAACATGCCAGCAATGTGATCTAAAATATCTCCAATCCAACTGCACTCTAATCTCAAATGCTTAAATTAATTCTTTAATTCTATGTACTTTCAAAAATCTCTGACAAGTTTTCCACTTGCCCCAATTAATCTCCTGACTCCTTTCATGCTGCACAAATAGATGAGTTATGAGCATCCTCATGGGCTGGTAGGAGATACTCTGGTGCTCTTTTTTTGTATGAATGCCTGAATATTAGAAAATCAGTGGATGTTATGTGACTAAGGGAAGAAAAACCTGTTCTACTACCCTGGTGCCCAGAGTGCCCCTTTCCACATTTCAGACACTGTACTTTTCATTGCTTTCCCAATCTTTAACTGAAAGGCTTCTTCTTTATTCTGTAAGCAACGAGAGTTACTGCTTCATACTGTGAGATGAGCCTTTTTCAGGGAAGGGACAAACTCACCTTTGTACATTCAGCTCAGAGTGTGAAGCATAACAAGCCCTTTACTAATATCTAGCAACTCCTCTTTGGGTTTCTAACAAATCCATTCTTTTTTGAACATCTCAGAAACTCACAGGGGCAGCTCTATCCTGACCTCTATCCTGGTTGCCCTCCGTGGGGATAGACTCCATGGCGGTGCGATTGGGTTTTGATTTAGAATAGTGAACCATATGTCCTGCCACCCACATGCTAGACATCTCTGCACCATTTTTATTCCCCCTCTAGTCCGCACTGAATCTCTCAGAAGTTAGCAGGCTATCTGCATGATGCCTTGTTGTTATCTCTGTCTTTGCCTTTTGATCCCTTCTCCCGGACCTTTGTGCCCTCCGAGAGTCCCCATCCCCATCCTGGATCAGTTGCTCCCCTTCGCTGATCCATCATCCTCATCAATTCTTTTCTCCACACATATCTGGTCACACTGATATCTAGCTACCATGCTCAGATGACTCTTGGTTCCCCATGGATTATTATCCCATTTTCTTGGCATGACGACAATAGTTGAAAGCTATTTTCTACAGTCATATTTTAAAACTCCTTATCACATACCAAGTATGGAATATTTCATTCACAATCATCTCACCCCATCTCTGTTGACACTTTGCTTCACTTGGAACATACTTACTTCCTTTCTACATTTGTTAAAATCGTGCCTATTTCCACCTTACCTCGGTAACAATTCATTGTTCCCTGCAAAGATTTTCCATCAGAATTTATAAAAATCCGATTTGATGATTAAGGCAAATAATTATTTTCAAGAATCTTCACAACATAGGAGGACAGTCAAAGGGCTCAGAGAAAAAATTGATTATCGTTTAGCTCCATTTTTACATGAAATTTGTGATGTTCTTTTCTATTTCTTAGGGGGGGGTTCCTGCTTAATTTTCCCTCAACATTTTTATCTGCATATAATTTACACATCATATGATTCAATAGTTTAATCACACCAAGAAGAGTTATACAATTACCACCACAATTTTAGAACACTTTTGTCATTATTGTACTCATTAGCGTCCCCTTTCCCCCCACCCCCTACTGCTCCTGCCACACCCCTAGGAACAATTAATCCAGATACTGTCTTTATAGATTTACCTATCCCAGATCACATACACACAAAAACTAACACTAGCAAAGTAAAACAGATAGAAGGCTCAATCTAAAACAAAGTAGAGGGCTGAGCCCTGGTGGCGTAGTGGTTGGCGTAGTGGCCCACTGGGACAGAGGTTCAATTCCAGCAGTGGGGCTGGGCCTCCTACTCCCTCCACTGGAGAGCAGTGATGCCCCAAAACAAAAACAAAAAAAAAAATAAAAGAAAGTAGAAAATATTTAAAACTTCAACAAATTGAAATGGATCATAAGGGAGGTGAAATGACCTAACTGCACCTCCAGCAATCCATTTTCCAGCACATCTGAATGACAGCCAGGCTTCCCCTCCCTGGTTCCTGGTCAGAAGAGATTCACCAAGTGCTTATTTCACGTCCATTTCCTCTTCACTTTTTTTTTTAACCGAGACAGCTTTTATATATTCACATTTCTTTAAATCAAGAAATTCACTTAAAATATGTAGCAATTTCTTCAGTATTAATAAGAAATGTTGTTATTTGTAAAAAAAATATGTAGTGTTAGCATAGATTCTTTCCTTAATGCTGCAGTGTTTTTAGGTTATATTTTTGGATCAGTAGTCATTCGATCTGGCCTGTCATTTTTTCCATGTCAATATGTAATCTCTTGATATTTAGCATAACAGTTCATGAAGATCAGAACACCCCAAACCAGGTGCAATGATTCAGTACAAGTGGTAGAACTTGTGAGTTCTTTGTTGAGGGGCAGATTCTGAGGCTTGGGTGGTAGCTCTCGGGTAGCCTTGAAGGTGAACAGTTCAATTGTCCTTGACTGGTTTGAGGTTCAACTGGCTGCCCATTTTCCCCAAGGGTCATGAAGAGGGTTGGGATGAGAGAAACAGCTGTGGATCAAAGCATCGTTCAGATAGGAACCTGGGTCTAGGCTATAAAGTCTGTGGCAGTTAATGACAATGAATACCTCTGTGCTTTTCAGAACATTGAGCTGAAGGTGGAAGTAGAGAGCCTGAAACGAGAACTCCAGGACAAGAAACAAGACCTGGATAAAACATGGTGAGTTGCAGTTTGAACGAGGTGAGCACTGGCCCTTTTCCAGAGAGTGGCTCCCCCGTCTGAGAGCAGGGGATCTGAAATAAAATTCCAATAATCTGTAGTGTCTTTCCTAATCACTCCTCTGATTTGTATGTTCTGTCAACTGAGATCTGAAACAATGGCTTTTCTTGAACCCTCTTTCCCTTGAGGGGCCCTGCAGCACAATGGACAAGCACTTGACTGTTGATCAAAATATTGGTTCACATCCCCTTAACTGTACCATAGGAGGCAGAAAGTTCACAAGATCACAACCTGGGAAAGTTGTGCAGGGAAGTTCTACTGACCCCTAGAGAGTCAGGAGTGACTCTGGACCAGGAGTTTTGATTTTCTTTCCCTTGGGTTTTCTGTTACACTATCAGATAGATCTTGTAAAAGATTATTACATTCACCACACTGAAGACTGTAAACTTTCTATAAGTAATGTTCAACTAAGCAGGAAATGAAATGAACTCTTCTACTTCTAGTGGAAAGTGACAAATACAAATCAATTTTATCAGGAATTATCAATCATTCACTAATCGTATTGAGGGATAACATAGAACTGGAAGATGGGCTTCCACAAACTCTATTGAGTGTGTGTACAGTGACTACTTTTTTGGCTCTTACAGCTCTTTTTTGGGGGCGAGTGTCACTGCCTTCTCGTGGGAGTAGGGGGCCCAGCCTTGCTGCTGGATTTGAATCGCCAACCCAGTGGGCGCAGTTCCGCACACAACCACTATGCTATCGGGGCTCAGCCTGACAACTTTTTTGGTTTGTGGGGCTGCCTATTAAAGTTCAACAGAATTTTTATGAGTTGAATAGGCTCAATGACAGAGAGTTTGAGAGTTTTGATCAACTTATCCTTTGGAGTAATCATGCTATCATAAACAGAAACCTGAAGAAATACATAGATAAGCATGTTCACTGCATCATTATTTGTAATGGCAAAAAACTAGAAATAAATTGAATGTCCATCAGTAAGGCACCGGTTGAATACATTTTACATACCCACACTGTGAAATATTATACAATTTTTAGAAAGAAAGTTAGCTTTATATTTGTATGTTGGTAGAAAATGCTTGGTAGAGAAAGTAAAGGAATAGGTTAAATAAAGTCTTTGATAGATTAAATAAAATACTGAATGATGTTTACAGCATAAGCTCCTTATGGTAGAGACTGGTAATCCTTTCCATTTATAGATACATAGAAAAATTGGAGGATTAGATGCCAGATTCTTTTATCTTATTTACACCCAGAGCATGAGATCAGAGTTTATGAGGGGAAAGGAAACTCAATTTTTCTCCATATATTTTTGTATTGTTAACATTTATAGATAAAACATTTTAAAATATTAAATTTTATTTTGAATAAAAGGTATTATTAAAATTTATTAAAGTAATTCTATATTATACCTTGGGATCAGTATCCATTCACCCAAATCTAGCATTTCTTCCCAAGCCTTTAGGATTTCTTGATACTTAGGCCTACAACTTAGCAAGATGAGAATAATCAAAATCAGGCTTAATTATTGACAATCTGCTAGGATAAGTGAATGCTTAATAAGGCCTTAAAGTAGTGAGCTAACAGATTTTAGAAAACGAATAACAACGAGTGGTAAATTTTGATACTTTTGCTATGTTCCTTTAAAAAAATTATGTCCTTTCAACTCTGAATTAAGTGATAGTTTTTCTAATTTTACAAATGAGAAAAGTAAGGTGCAGAGAGTTAAGACCTTCTCAAATAAGGAGCAGAGCCCACCTTTTCTGGTATCAGGTTCCAGTTTCTTTTGACTTCACAACAGCTGCAGCCTCTTTTGATCATGGGTTCCTAGTTAACCGAGCTATCCCCCAAAATGAATAGCCCCCATTCTCTAGAACTGGGGTTGGCAAACTTAGAGACAGAAGAGCCAATCCTGTACCTCACAACATTTTAAAAATTATTTGAGAATCATAAATATATTTGCACAAACAAATGAAATCACCGTGATCTGAATAATATCCTTTAACACTATGGAATTTTACTTCAGAGTCACATGCATGTATGAGAGGAGCCGCGGTTTGCTGACCTCTGCTCCAGAAGACTCTAGTTAGCTGTTATTTCATTCATCGCATTGGTCAGAGAAAAATGGAGTTGTCAGTAGAGGAAAGGGGCCAAGATGGTGCAGCAGTGAAAGTTCTCGAAGGCTAACTGGAAGCTTGACAGTTTGCACACACCGGCCACTCTGTGAGATAATAAAAGTCTGCTTCTGACAAGATTGCAGCCTTGGAAACCCTATGGGGCAGTTCAACCCTTTGTCCTATATGGTCGCTATGGGTTGAAACAGATGAGATGACACTGGTGTGGAGTCCATCGGAGTGAAAGGTGTTTCCTAACATCTGCTCACTGAACTTTTCTTGGTTCTTTCCCTAGACCAGGGATACTCACTATGTCGATCGAGATCTACTAGTCAATCGTGAATGCAGTGTGGCTAGATCGCATGGTGTGAAAAAAAAATAGACGTAAGCCTATCATAAATCCCATCACTTAACTGATATACAGCGCATCCAATCAGATGCAATCTTAGGTGTCAAACACATGCTCAAAGAACTGCGCTAGATGTATCAAAACAGACAAGTTAAGTTATTGCCAATTTTTAGACCTTATGTTTTTTCTCTGAAATGTAAGAAGGGGTATTAAAGTGAGGGGGGGCGGAGCTGGACCAAGTAAGAAGACAAAAAATGTATCACTTTCATATGGAATAGGAGATTCTGACACTACAAGCCAACGTTCAGCTGCAGTCCACAGCACATGATCAGTTCTGCAGCTTACTTACAGAGGGAAAGTACCCAAACATGAGGAAATGTGCTACCTCCTTGACTGCATTATTCAGCTCTACTTATTGCTGTGAGTCAGCCTTTTCCACATAAAGATCATTAAATCCAAGTACCATTCCACCATGACTGATGACCTTTTGGAAATGTGCTTGAGGCTGGCTGTTGGGAGTTTCTGTCTGGACTATGTATCCCTGGCTTATTCCAGTCAGTGCAAGTCATAAGAGTAAGCTTAGATAATGACGAAAATGTACATAGTTAATTGTGTTGTGTTGTGCAATATGGACCTCTGCCCTTAACCATGATTCTCCTGCTCCTCAAAGGTTGCATAATGACAAGGGAGCTCAAGATGAATATAGCATCAGAGACAGGGTTGAATATTGCCCAGTGTCACCCCAGAGATTCTGTAATCTTTCGGGAAACCTTTTTAGAGCTCCATGGACACAACCCCCTGTGCTAAATAGTAAAGTCTTTCTGGGCTTGAGTAGAGAAGCTTTGCTTTACCCTGAGGTATTTTCAGTATTGTTCTCTGTCCTAAGAACCAAAAGATAGACCATGGTTTCCAACAATTACCTTAACACAGCCATAAAACTGAACCGGAATTAAGATCCCTTCAGTCCCTGGTACTGCCCTGAGTTCTCTAATCCTCAGACATCCAGTGGACAGCTGTTCTCATCTATAAATAAATTGGTGACACCTGACCCCTGTGCACTGGTGCCTGGCAGTTAATTCTGAGGAATATCAGAGAAGTGAGGTTCAGAACCATCAGCTTCTATAGATGAGATGTCTGTTTTCCACAGAGGAGCAGGGGGAAACTGTAGAACACAGGAGAGGTGGCCTGAACAGTGTGCCATTGATTAGTAATATAAGGCAGAAGAGCATTTCTGGAGTTCCCCAGATGGATATCCTGTCCCAATAATCCAAATGGAAGGGACATTTTAAAAGCAGCGAGACAGACGAATGAACAAAACCCTTTGGAAAAACAGCGTAAATTGAAGAGTCCATTGAAGACGCTGAGCCCTTAACTACCTGATGGCAATTCACCTTCCCAGTGAGAATTTTCCTTCTGCAATCTGTGGTGGTCATGAAGCCTTTAGAGCAGCCGTTCTCAACCGCGAGCCCTCTGGGGTTCGAATCACCCATTTCACAGGAGTCATCTGATTCATAACAGTAGCAAAATGACAGTTACGAAGTAGCAACAAAAATCATTTTATGGTTCGTGGTGGTGGTGGTGTGGGGGGGGGGGTCACCACAACGTGAGGAACTGCATGAAAGGGTGACCACATGAGTGAGGTTGAGAACCACTGCTCTAGTCCAATATGTTCCTGTTGACAAATAACCTGGAAAGGTGGAAAGAAGGACTCCTTAGACAGTTACAGAGGAAAGGGGGCTCTGCTCCTCATCAGTGTGACACTGAGCTACTGAAATACTCTCACGGGGTCCACACACGTGCTTGGCTCTGATTGGCTGGTGCTCTTTGGGTTCAGGGCTGACGTGGAGAATCTGAACAGCCACAATGAAGCTGAGCTCCGGCGCCAGTTTGAGGAGAGACAGCAGGAGACGGAACATGTCTACGAGCTTTTAGAGAACAAGATCCAACTGCTGCAGGAGGTGAGGAGGCTAGGGGCTCGGGGTCCTCTCTCCTTACTGCCCAGTCTGCTCCTCACCTTTCCCTTTCCTGTGTTCCTTCCCCAGTGCAGCCGCTAGCCCATTAGGGCTCCCGGCTTAGATGAGGGTTCACTCGGCATTCCTTCATCTTGCAGGAATCCAGGTTAGCGAAGGATGAAGCTGCACGGATGGCAGCGCTTGTGCAAGCAGAGAAAGAGTGTAACCTGGAGCTCTCAGAGAAACTGAAGGATGTCACCAAGGACAGGGAAGATACACCTGGCGACCAGGTCATGCATGACCAACACACTGAGGCCTTGGCGGAGAGGGACAGGTAAGTGCCTTGGATGCTCTGTTTGATGCTTGTCTTTGCTTCTTGTTGAGCCTATGATACCATACGACAGCCATGTTGTTCTTTTTTTAAGGGTTTACCATGGAGCTGTTACCATTTCTTTCTTTCTTTTTTTTGGTGCACTGTTCCCAGAAGTACTGCCATACCAGGTCAATGTGTGCAATGTGTGCAGACAGAGCAAGGTCCTATTCCATCTCCCTGTCCCAAAAATCCATTTAATATACTATTCTTGGATGGAGGACGCATCAGACACTAAACTGATAAGAACAGATACTACACTTGATCTCAGCCAAAAGGTCGAGAAGCGATACCATTTCTAAGACTTTCTGGCCCCTGCAACCAAATATTTTCTTTTCAGGATTCCATCTTTGGGGGGTATCCATGAACAGAACTTAATTCTTAAGTCAAGGAACTTGAGAATGTATAAGAGGCTGAGCCCTGGTGGCGTAGTGGTTGTGTGCGGGACTGCAGCGCACAGGGTTCATGGTTCAAATCCAGCAGCAGTTCTCCAGGAGCAAGGCTGGGCTTCTACTCCCACCAGGGCCATGATGCCACAACAAACAAACAAACAAAAACAAAACAAACAAACAACAAAAAAAGAATGTATAAGAACAAGGAAGTGGACAGCAAGAAACATGGAGTGACTTACTCAGCAAATACCTATGGAATACCTGTTTGTTATATGCCAGACCCTGTGCTAAGCACTAAGGTTACAGAAGTGAAAGACCACTTCCTGCTATCAGGAAACATGCTACCCAATGATAAGCAGTTATATGAAGCAAGTAGCATGTGGACTTAGAAGATGCCAGTTCATTTTTTAATTTTATAACATCATAATTTAGTCCACACTAGAAGAGTACGTAATTGAAGGTTTCCCGGAGGAGCTGAGTCTTGAATGAAAAGGAGTTACATGAAATGGAGTAGGTTGTTGACAGGGAAGGGACATATTCTACACAAAGGAGAAGCCATGAAAGCAAGGCAAAGGAACAAGCATATTCTACCAACTATAACTAGTTCTGATTAACTAGACAGGTGAGACGTTAAGTTGGATTACTGGATACTTTAAAATCAAGAAGTTAAAAATCAAGCAACCAAATCAATGTGAAGGGGTGGAGAAGTAGTGGAGATCCAAAAACCCATCTGCAAGTTAGCACATTTCAGACCAGATAAACTCGGGATCCATCTGCAATGTGTATAAGAAACAATATGATCAGATTGAATTAAAAATTATCACTCTGTAAGCATTAAACAAAATGTTGTACAATAGAACAAACCCAAAGCAGCAAGACTAGTTTATTTAACCAATACATAATAAGCATTTATGAATATCGTAAACTTTGTTAAACTCTTGGAGTTTTAATGAAGATCCTAGTGTAGTGGGGGCAATGTGTCTATAACATGCATACTTAATTCTTCTGATAATTCTGTGAGAAAAGAATTATCCATGAGAATGATTAATGAAGAAACATACTTAGAGAACTATGTAGCATGGTTATAGCCACTAATGGATTCAAACCTGAATCAGCTTTGCCTCAAGAAACATATAATGCTCTGTTAGGTCTTCGGAATTTTGCTCATGGTCTTCCTTCTGTGAGAAACATCTGTTATTCTTTTTCCTTTCTAGTGAACTCCTATTGGTCCGCTAAACTTATTACCATATTAACTCACACCTCACAACTGGACCAATAGGTAGCATCATGATAAATGGAGAAAGGGTTGTGTTTTGCTTAGATCCACAATCAATGCTCATGGAAGCGTAGTCAAGAGTTCAAAGGACTCCATGCATTGGGTAAATCTGCTGCACAAGACATCTTTAACATGTTGAGAGGCAAAGATATTAGTTGGAGGATTGAAGTTTCCCTCACCCACACCCTGGTGAGTTCAATGACCTCATATGCATGTGAAAGTTTTATACTGAATAAAGAAGACCAAAGAAGAATCGATGCATTTGAATTAGGGTGCTGGTGCAGAGTGTTGAAAATGCCATTGGCTGCCAAAAGAACAAACAAATCTATTTTGGGAGAAGTATGAGGATGCTTTTTGGGGGCAAGGATGGTAAGACTTCATCTCCTACTTTGGACATATCAGGAGAAACCAATCCCTGGAAAAGGGCATCAGGCTCGGTAAAATAGAGGGGCATCAAAAGAGGAAGCCCTCAATGGGCTGGATTGAGGCCGTCATGGCTGCACCGGTGGTTTCAAACAGAAGGTCACTGGTGAGGACAGTGCTGGGCCCAGCAGTGCTGTGTTCTCTCGTACGTAGGACTCAGTCGACAGTGCCCAGCAATGACAAGGCACCAATAATGGTCACCTCCACGAAGGCTTTAGTGACAGCAGAAATAAGTTTCTGTGCAGATGCCTTTTTTATGGCGAATTGGGTGAAAGTTCACAGAGCAAATCATTAGTTTTCCATTCAACAATTCATATAATTTTATTTCATGTCACTGATTGCAGTCCCTCAATGTACCATCACCTCACCCACTTGCTTCCTGTGTTTCCTGTTTCCATTTCTCCTCCTTTCTGAATTGTTCTGAACTCTACCCTTGGGTAAATGATCCTTGGGTAAACGCTACCTTTTTAATCTCAAATAGTTGATTATCTAAGGTGTGTGTCTTCCTGTACTGTTGCTTTTTAAATAGACTTGCCCATATAGTCTGAGTGTGGTGTTGCATTTGCTTTCACATCCTTCTGATGGAGTTCCTGAGACTATGTTTTTGCTTTGTATCCAAATAAATACTCTGTAGTGCTGCTGCTGCTGCTGCTATGGTTGTTGTGTGTTGTCAAGCTGACTCTGACTCTAAAACAGAGAGTCCCAGAGGCTCTCCCAGACTGGGATAGTCAGAGGAGCAGATCACCAGGGCTTTTCCTCCACAGAGCAACTGGTGGGCTCAAACTACTCCTCTTTGAGTTAACAGATAAACAGCCATTTTGCTTCCAGGTGTGCTGAAATAAACACTTGTTAAACTGAGAAACAGAAAGTAGTACTAATTTCAAAAAAAATGTAATCCTGGCTAAAAAATTGAGGGCTTCATATTCGATGTCCTTGTGCAACTTTGGAGATCATTCCTAGAGGTGAGTGACGTCTGAGCATTGAGAAAATTAGAGACTCTCTCAGGATGGCACTATAGGGACAATGATATGAAGTCCACACAAATTCACCAACCATGTCAGTCCAGCTTGCATGTGTTTAAGATCTTTAAGGTTTTAATGTTTTCTCTCACCCTGAAATCTTTTTTTAAAAAAAAATCATTTTATTGGGGGCTCATACAACTATCACAATCCATACATGCACACATTGCGTGCAAAGTACATGTGCACATTTGTGGCCATCATCATTCTCAAAACATTTTCTATCTACTTAGGTCCTTGGTAGTAGCTCCTCATTTCCCCCCTCTTGCTCCAGGGCTCTGACTCCATCAGTGTAGCTCTATGTAGCTGGTTGGCAGAAATACATAGCAGAGTGCTAGTGAGCGTCAGGCCTCCAGAGGGCTCTTTATCTCCTGTTCACCCCCAAAGGAGTCATCAAACTGTGACCTGGTTGAGAGACTAGACTCCACCCCTTCACTCTTCATAATCTCAAGTTGACACCCGATTATGTAACTGCCACAATCACTTTCCAAATGATTTTGTCTTCTAAAGTGCTATCACTTCCTTACACAGAAATATTAAGCACAATCTGAAACTTGCCCTCTAGTATTCAGCACTCAACCTATGGGTCGCCACCCCTTTGGAGGTTAAACGACCCTTTCCCAGAGGTCATACAATTCATAACAGTAGCAAAATTACAGTTCTGAAGTAGCAACGAAAATAAATTTATGGTTGGGGGCGGGGCTTGGGGTGGGGTGGTCACCACAACATGAGGAACTGCGTTAAAGGGTCGCAGCATTAGAAAAACTGAGATGCACTGGCCTAAAAGATATCACAAGACAAAAGCACAGCAACTGGAAGATATGTCTTACACATTGTAAACAATCCACAGTTCTTGGTTCAAGCCTGTGGTTGGAATACTTGAAAACAACATGCATAGTCATTGTTGAAGTGCTAGTTGGCATTTGCAGTCTCTTCTCTAGTCTGTGCTAAGCCTCTCTCCAAGTTTTGCTTAAGGATCGTCTTCCAAACATGCTTCCATTTTCAGATCTTCGTTCTTTTACGCAAGTTCCTTCCCCTGAGCTTGAAGAACAACACAGTCTTCAGATTCTCTTCTCCTGATCCGCCCAGACTCCTCCAAGTCAAAGGAATCACTCTTTCATCTCTCTTCCCAGAGATCCATGATAGCACTTGATGTAGGAGTACAGTATATTTCTCTATTATGATAGCACTAATTACATTCCATCACTGTCATTTGTATGTCTAGTCATGCCTCCCTACTCCTCACACACATTCCAAAACATTATAAGTTTCTGCAGAACAGAGACTATATTTTCCACCTTAGTATTCCTTGTGCACATTAGAATTCACTAAGCAAATGCAATACTTATACTGTATATCCTGTTTATTTATTAACTACAACAATTAACTGCAACACCATTCATCTGTGTGGATCATAAAAAACTGTGGATAGTCTTGAGAAGAATGGGAATTTCGAAAGACTTATTTGTGCTCGTGGGGAACCTGTACGTGGATGAAGAGGAAACTGGGCAAACAGACCAAGGGAATACTGCATAGATTAAAATCAGGAAAGATATGTATCAGGGTTGTATCCTCTCACTATGCTTATTCAATGTGTATGCTGAGCAAATCGTCAGAGAGGCTGGATTACATGAAGAAGAATGCAGCATCAGGATTGGAAGAAACTTCAATATGCAGATGACCCAATTTGCTTGCTGAAGCTAAGGATGGCTCAAAGTACTTGCTGATGATGATCAAGGATCACAGCCTTCAGTATGCAATTTAATGTAAAGAAGACCAAAATCTCACAACTGGACCAAAAAGTAACATCATGGTGCATGCAGAAAAGATTGAAGTTGTTCAGGATTTCCCTTGCTTTGATCTATAATAGTCTCATGGAAGCCACATTTAAGAGATCAAACAATGCATCGCATTATGTAAATCTGCTGCAGGAGACCTCTTTAAGGTGTTGAAGATCTCAGCGGTTCCTTTTAGTCTAAGGTGCGCTGGACCCAAGCCACGATGTTTTCATCTGCCTCATTTGCATGTGAAAGTTGGACATTGAATAAGGAAGACCAAAGAAGAATCAATGCTTTTCAATTGTGGTTCCAGTCAAGAGTATTGAAAGTATTGAAAGCTGCCAAAAGAACCCGCAAATCTGTCTGAGAAGAAGGACTACTTCTTAGCCGCAAAGATGGCAAGGCTTTGTCTCACTTGCTTTGCACATTGGATCAGGAGAGACCAGACCCTGGATAAGGACCTCATGCATAATAAGGTTGAGGGATAATGGAAAAGAGGAAGGGCCTGCACCAGATGGATTGACACCATGACTGCCACCAGGGGCTCGAACCTGAGAACAATTGCAAGGATGCCGCAGGACCTGGCAGTGGTGTATTTTGTTGTACACAGCGTTGCTGTGCCTTGGAACCAACTCGATAGCACCTGAGAACAATACAACAATGAACAAAAAATACAATATTTTTAACCCTACATTTGAGAATTACTTACCCCTGTCTGTAGGGGCCTGGATAGAGGCACCTTCTGAGGTCCATTCACACCATGAACATGTCAACAAAACATTCCCCATGTATTGATTTGGCGGCCAGTGCAGAGATTATATGGCCTTCTTGGGAAAGTCAGAAAGGGTTCCGTGGTCCCCAAAAGGCTGCTGTACTGGAGTACAATCTTTGGAGTGACAATCGTATGGCCTCAACCATAATTGCTACTCTTGTTGGGTTTTCCTTGCTACAGAAAAATTGAAGAATTGACTCAGAGCCTGTCTGCGCAGGATAGGCTAGTTCAACAGCTATCGAAAGAGAAACAAGAACTGCTACATGTGTTGGAGGAGCCAACCCGCATGGAAGTGCAGGTAAGATGTGGGCCGTGCTACCTGACGGACGTGTTTTGGACTTTCATGAGTCATGTGTGTGTAGGTGTAGATGTAGATTTATGTAGATGCATATGTCTTTATTTATGGCTGTGTAACACATTACCACAAATGTAGGAATTTTTAAGGTAGAAAAAGGGATTTTAATATAACAGCAAAAAAAGGTTTAAAAATCATCAACTCTGGTCATATTGCTTTCACTTATTTCACAAAACATTGGTGCAGAAGAAGCGATTTGTAATCAAGAATTGTGAAAGAGAATTGGGTAAGGAGATTGAGAGAAGCATAAAATGCTGACTGAAGTGGAAGCTATTCCTTTTTGCTTTTTCTGACCCCTTTATTCATGAACTCACTGATCTAGGCAGTCCCTTGAAATAGATTAGCACCGCATTTGAGTGATCAAACGTGGTAAGCTGAAACACCTCCATTTATTATCTCAACAGTTATTGTCGATCAGAAATCCAGGCAGGGCTTCCTTGAGGGCTCTGCTCAGCGTCTCACGAGTCTGAAATCTAAGTGCTGGCTGCTCTGCATTCTCATCTGGAGGCTTGCCTCAGAAGAGATCCACTTGCAAGCTCCTTTGGGTTGCTGGCAGAATTAATTTTTATGTAGCAGCAGAATTCTTGACAACATGCTTCTTCAAAGAAGGGAGAGGGAAAAAGATAGGAGATTATGCTACGAGGATAACATTCCATTTTGCTGGCAAAGCTCAGCTGATTAGGGACAATAGTCACAACGACAAAACGCCTTCACCTTTGTCATAGAGTATGCACAAAGCCACAGCCCCTATGCTGTTGGTTAGAACTGATCGCTGAGGTGCGAGCTCAAGGAACAGCTGCTGCTTGGGAGAAAGATGACCTTGCTACCCTCTCAGCAACCCTCGGCGCAGTGTTGCTCTGCCCCCTAGGGTCATTCTCAGCTGGAACCGACTCCACAGCAGTGATTTTGTTTTTTCGGTTGTTGAGGACCCCTGATGGGCTCATAGCTGCTGCATCTCAGGAGAGTACAGCTTGGAAACCCTGTAGGTCCTCTAAGAGAAAGAGGACACTGCCTACTCCTGGAAAGAATTACAGATTCAGAAACCCACAGGGGGAGTTCTATCCTTTCCTATAGGGCTGCTACGAGTCGGGATAACTAGACGGCAGTGCGTTTTCAAGTTTATAAGATCATGATGAGTCAGAATTGGAGGTCACAATAGGTCTGTAAGTGTTTTAGTGCATGCCTCCAATTTGCTTCGAAAGTTCCGGTTTAACCCAATCAGGAAGTAGTGTGTGTGTGGGTACTTGGAACTTGACAGATGAGAAATTTTTTAAAAGGCCATAGGCCTTTCTGAAGATAAATATCAAAATATATCAAATGGCTTTGAAAAGGTTCTTGAAAAGATTCCATTGTTTTCAATTGGAAAGCACTCAAGTGGGAATCAAGAGACGTGGGTTTTAATCATGATTCATTATTTATTACCATTTAAAAAACTTCCCAAAGTAACTCAGTCAGAGAATACAGCCTTCCAGCAAGCATGCAGATAGCTCTCTGACAGCGTCTTCCTCTTAACAAGCATACAGATTTCAAAGGAAAGAAAATGGTCTGGCCACTGTACTCCTAGAGAAAAATGTCTTAAAAGTAGTTTGACATCTTTTAGGAGCTGTTGCCATGCTTACCAGTTCAGATTGACTTACTGAAGGATAGAGTCAAAGCCAAGGTCACTGAAAGAATCTTGCCACTTTGATAACCAATTCCAGTATGAATTGCCAACATGTACAAGACACTTCTATCAAGCTGCAATGGAAGCTGTGGCATTCGCAGTGATTTCACACATAGGTACAAGTCTCCCCAGATGTTAACTAGGGAAGTAGCATGGCCTTAAAAAAATGAACTCATTACACTGTATGCCACCTTCCTGATATGATCGCTGAACAGGGAAGTGGGTGAAGGGACACATCAGATCGTGTACGATATGACAAAATAATGATAATTTGTAAATTGTTAAGGGTTCATGGGGGAGGAGAAATGGAGAGGGAGTGGAAATATGGAAAACTGATACTGGGGGCCTAAGCGAAAGGAGGGTGTTTTGAGAATGATGATGGCAACAAATGTGCAAATGTGGACGGCATACAATTGATGTATATATTGCTTATGATAAGCATTGCATGAGCCCCCAGTAAAATGATTTTAAAAAATGAACTCAAATTTCTGAGTCCCACATTTTGGGTTGTGTGTGTAGCTTTGGACACGTTAGATAACTTCTCCAAAAATGAACTCAAATTTCTGAGTCCCACATTTTGGGTTGTGTGTGTAGCTTTGGACACGTTAGACAACTTCTCCAAATGTAATTTTCTTGTTTGCAGAATAAGGATGGAAATGCCTAGTATTCAGCTGTGTGTAATGATGAGAAATAATATTATATATTGCTTATTTAGAGAGATCATTATGCGTGTGTATGTATGTGTGTGTGTGTGTGTGTGTGTGTGTATATATATATATATATATATATATATAATTTCCTGGTAGAGTGTCCGAGAACATGAGAAAAATCCTCAAGGAGATTGAATGGCACAAGGTCTGCAACAATGGACTCAAACGCAACCACCTTGGAGCTGACTCAAGACCAGGCTGTGTTTCACTCCGTTGTAAATGGGGCTTGAAAACATGTAACAACAGTGTATAGCTCAAAACATGGTGTCTCTGACTTCCTATCAATATGAGCACCTGAGAAAGAGAAAAGATATTTTTAAATGAGTAGCAGATAGAAAGACAGCCCTATTCTGTAAATGTTACTTGCATAGTAATTATATTTCAAAAACATGAAGGTAAAATTAAGTTAAATAAGAGTTGTTTCTTAGGGACATTAAGCGCCACCATTCTGCCTCTGGGCCTGTTAGCCTTGCTTATAGGGAAAAAAAATCATAGGCAAAGACTGAATTAGTTTCCAATTGGTTTCATTATCCCCTGAGAGGACCAGAGCAGCATGTTGGGTAACATTTGACTGCTAAACTAAAGGTTGCTGGTTCAAGCCTACCAACTACTGTGCAGAAGAACGATGAGGCTGTCAGTTCCCATAAATATCTGCAAACACAAAAGGGTCATCATGAGTCTGAATTGACTAGATACATTGAATTTGATTTTTTGAGGATTATAATGGATTGTGAATGATTATCACAATGATCATTGTACCTCACTTTAATCTCCTAAACAAAAAGGATATTGAAGCACTTTTTATAACATTTTCGCAACAGTTAGTCAAAATTAAATATTTCAATCCATTAGAATCGACTTGGCAACAAGTTTGTTTGAGACACTACTATACATACTCCATGTATTAACTCAAGACAATTGCAGGAGGCAGATTTGGTAAGGGAAAGGTTTTGTGGTAGGAGAGAAACATGCAAAGAGCAACTCATAAAACCATGTTTAATATGTAAAGTCTAAGAGAGATAGCCAGATACTTGTTCCTATTTGTAAAATTACTGTGAATGTCACAACTTAGAATGCATTCGCTATATTGACAATTCAAAAGCTGTACATGGCAATGGCACTAATAATGGAATTTTTTTTTAAATAGTGGAAAAGTCTTGCTAAATTACCAAACCAGACACCAAGCAATCCTCTCTTAACTTATAAGGTGGTTTCTTTCATGGAAAACTCAGAATATCGTGAAAGCAGTTTTGTTTTGGTTCCTACAGAGCAGAATTAAGTTATAAATTCAGATGACTATAAATAGTTGTATTGTCTTCAACAGTGCCCAGCTGACCATTCTGAAGTCATTCAGAATTTGGGACAATGTGTTGTCCTGCCCATTTTAAGTTCTGTGGTACTCTTGACCCCCTCATCTTGCTGACAACAAATCCAAGAACCACTCCTACAAATTTCTGAAGGTTTCTTTATGAAATAGTCAGAACCACTGGTCTAGGGAGTGTTGACCTTCAAAGAGCTTTCAGTGTAGTGAGAACATGGCATGTTGGCAAGTAATTAAAATGCATGATTATGCATGTGGAAACAGAGTGCTAAAGTATACACAGGGCTAAAGGGACACACATAGGAGAGGGATTCGCTCTCTCTTTTTTTTAACAGTTTGATAGTTGACATATTACATAACTCAAGTTCAATCATATTTTAAAAAGTTGTGAAATCTTGACAATCACTTTTAGAACATTTTCTTCTTTCTTGTACTAAATTCTATTAGCTCCACATTTCCCCCAACCTCCCCTGCCAGGCCCCCAGGACACCATTAATCCAGTTACTATCTCTCTAGATTGACCTATCATGGATTTCATATACAGAAAAACATACCAAACAAACAGAAAAACCAACAGCAGTAACAAAATAAAACTGAAGGTGACTTCTAAGGTGTGATTCCCTCCCTGCACTTTTCTAAGCCCTCCCACTCCTGCCTACTGTCCCTCCCAACTCAGGGGTAACTCAGTACGGGTGTAACTAGACATGAACTCCTTAGGTTTTTAGTGGCGGGATTTGTGGAAGTGAATCACCAGGTCTTTCTTCTGAGGGGCTTCGGCGAGGACTTGTGCCTGTTAGCATTTGAGAGTAGCGCAGTTGAATCTTAGAAGAGCGTGCATGTCTTCATTTTCAGATGTGAATTCTCTAAAGGTAGAACACGTAAAACTTACCTCGCGTAGATAAGCATTTTCGATCTGTTTTGACTGTGTGAACCTTTGGGTGGAGGTGTACTGTCTGAGTACAACAGTTTTTCTTCTAAGACATCACCTCAACAGTAAGACATTTTTAAAAAGAATCATTTTATTGAGGGCTCATACAACACTTATCACCATCCATCCACCCGTCCATCGTGTCAAACGCATTTGCACATTTGTTGCCATCGTCATTCTCAAAACATTTGCTCTCTACATAAGTCCTTGGTTTTAGTTCATTATTTCCCCCCTCCCTCCTGCTCCCACTTCCTTCATGAATCCCTGATAATTTATACATTTTTAAAATTTTGTCATACACTGTTGAATGTCTCCCTTCTCCCACTTCCCTGTTGTCTGTACCTCAGGAAGGGGGTTCTATGTAGAACCTTTTTTAGGTTTCCCCATTTTACTCCCCCTTCCTTCCACCCTCACGGTGTCACCACTCTCATCATTGGTCCTGAAGGAATCATCTTTCCTAGATTCCTTGTGTTTCCAGTTACTATCTGTACCAGTGTACAACCTCTGGTCTAGCTAGATTTCTAAGATAGAATTGGGGTTGTGGTGAGTGGGGGGAGCGGGGAGGAGAAGGATTGAAACACTAGAGGAAAGTTGTATGTTTCATCATTGCTACACTGCATCCTGACTGACGCACATCCTCCCCACGACCCTTCTGTAAGGGGATGTCCCATTACCTACAGATGGGCTTTAAGTACACATCTGCAAACCCCCTCATTTATAATGATATTATTTTTAGTTCTTTGATGCCTAATACCTGATCCCTTTGACATCTCCTGAGCACACAGGCTGGTGTGCTTCTTCCATGTTGGCTTTGTTGCTTCTGAGCTAAATGACCCCTTATTCACCTTCAAGTCTTTAAAACCCCAGATGAAATATCTTCTGATAGTCGGGCACCATCAGCTTTCTTCACCACATTTGCTTATGCACACATTTGCCTTCAGTGATCATATCAGGCAGGTGGGCACACAGTGATAGGATTTTTTGTTCTTTGATGCCTGGTAACTGATCCCTTTGACCCCTCTTGGTCACACAGACCAGAAGACACACTTTTAATAAGGATCATTTAATGGAGTTTACCTTCCCTCTAGCTATTTTCCTTTTCCATTCCTCAAGACTTTCTACAGTATTCACTTTAGCCAGAATATGTATGAACAATGCTTTTAAGCCTGTGCGATATAATCAATTCCGTGTTGTTGTAATTGTTGGGTATTGCTGAGCAGATTTTCAACTCCTAGCAACCCCTGTGACTGAATGGAACTGCCCCCTAGGATGGGAGCAGGTCACGAGGTCTTGTCTTCCTCAGAGTCACTGGGTGTATTCAAACCACCAAGCTCACGGTCGGTGGTAAATCATTTAATCACCTGTGCCCCTAAGGCTCCTCCTTCAACTTCATAAAACACACACAAAAAAAGGGCTGTGACTTTGCAACACCAAACGGTTACCTCACTCCACGCTTGCTTCCAGCATGCCTCAAGGTCTCCAATTGTGTTGTTCTCATCACTGCTTCTTCATGAAGCTGCTGCATCTTTTCAACACCCCTTTCACGAGGGAGTCGGAACATCTAACCAAGGACACAAAGGGTTTCTCCCTCTGGATACCCACAACACTGCAGGGGGGACATCAGCAATCGTTTTAGTTACTAATATTATCCCCAGTCCTGGTGGTGTAATGGTTGCAAATTGAGCTGTTAAACACAAGGTTGGCAGTTCAAAGCCACTGACTGCCCTCTCTGGGAGAAAGATGGGGCTTCCTATTCCTGTAAAAGGGTTACCGTTTCAGAAGCTCACAGGGGCACTTCTACCTTGCCTTATAGGGTTACGATGAGTCACCATCAATCCGCTGGCAGTGAGTTTGGTTTGGGTGGGTATGATGGTGGAAAAATCCAGCTCAAAGAAGGGTTTCTAAGAAACCAGATCTGCAGGGGTGAAGGCAAGGGGAGTCAATGTATTTTTACGCAAAGAAGGCAGCAGGCATCATACTATTGGTTGCAAACACACGACTCCTCTCAGCTTTCCAAACATGCTATAGGCGTGCTCCCTGGACATGCCCGAGATTTACAGAGGCCCGTTACGTACAAATACGGTACTTGTCAAACGAGGTCCAGTGCGTGCTTTTGTTTCGTCCCTCTGTGCACCCCCCCTCCCCCTTCTCTATAAGCAAGATTTATTAACAGATCATTAGCTTAAAAAATGAAATGGGACAGCAGAATTAGGGAGAGGCACAAATGGAGCAAGTGGGACTCTCTCACTCACACGGAGCAGTGGACGCTTGTGCCGCCTTTGGAGACTAATGGAACTGGCACAACACGCAGTGAGGCGTATTTCCCAAAATAGCAAACATGTTGCCATGGAGAGATCTGACGTGGCGGGGAAGGCAAGAACGCTGCCCACGGCAGAGACGGGGAGGGAATCTCATGGAGAGGAGCAGCTGCGGCAGCTGCGCAGTTTCCCACGAGGAGATGTTCTGTGGGAGCGGTTACTCAGTGTCCCCCTCCCAACGTGGAGGACTCAGACACCTTCCCGCACCGTCCGCCGGCAGGACTGGCTCCCAGACACAGCCCTCCTCGGTAAGACGTCTGAGAAGCAGACGGGGCCAGCGAGGACGATCCTTGCTTTGACCTTCTAGAGAAGCAAAGGAGGTAGAAAATCGTGGGCTGCCTCTGCCGCGTCATCGCAAATATTTACTGAGCAGCTGTAAAGCACAAACACGCACAGATGAAGAAGGTTGAGTTTCTGCCTGCTAGAGAGGACAGTCCAAGCCGAGCAGTCGGAGACTCAGCCATTGTCAAGCACCAGTCGCTCCTCTGGAGAAAGGGCTTGCTTCTCCTGTCAAGCGTTAGCGTTTGGAAAACTCACAGGGCAGGTCTCTCTGTCCTCTGCGGTCGCTATGGGTCAGAGTCTGGCTGGTTTAAGGTAGGGAAAGGGAGAGGGGACCAATGAGAAATCATCACGAGGTAAGGTGGACATGGGAGAAACGGAGTTGTAAGGAACGAATATGATGTGGGTATGTGCGTGTGTGCCTGAAAATACATTCCCAGTATATGTCCACCCATTCAATAGTTTCTACATATATAATTCAGAGACATAGGTTACACATAGTATCATAATTCTTGCTATCTGTACCTAATTTGTTTCACTTCCATTCATCTAGACTCACTCCCCTCCCCACCCTTGCACCTGTGCTTTAGCGTCAGCATTGCGAATTTGATAGCAGGTATGGAGATTATTCCTCCCAAGGGAGCAAGGCTTAGTATACACATCTCAACGTAACTGAGTGAAACGGTTGTTGGGTTTCAAGTTGACTTCAGCAGATAGCTTTAGTTCAAGGTTTCAAGATCATCAAGGGCAATAAACGAAGGGGTTCCTCCAGTTTCAGGGAGTCTAGATTCCATAGAAATGTTAAAACCTGTTCCACATTTCCCTCCCTTGTATTGAGACCCATCTGCTGAGTCTTTAATATAAGTGGTCAGAATGGTACCTGAGCTCCACCCAGTTCTGGTCTCATGAAGCCATGGAACCAATTAGATCGGTAGTCCTGTTCCTTATATGATTCCCGGGCCTGTTCTTATGCCGATTGTATGAGTACAGACTACTAGCTATGTCTTGAATGGAGTCTCACAAACTTTCAAGACCCGTGGCAATACTCACTGAACCACATGTGCAAAAATTAACTAAATGAAAATCAAAACCTATTTAATAAGTACAGAAGAAAAAGAAGTCGCTTACCTCATAATTATCTACTTGGATCTAGGCTGAGATTATTGTAAATACTTCAAAGATACCAAGGTGAATGAGTAAGTTCTGGTTCCTAGTTTGAAGGAGCTAATTAGGGAAGTCAGGGGGGATACACAGGTCACTGTTGGTATGATGTGCTCCAGAAATGCACACACACAAAGATGTCGTTTGAGGGGGAAACATTTGAAAAGGATATTTGAAGGCTGGATAGGATTTTGAGAGGAAAAGTCATTATGTGGGAGGAGGATGCTTCAAGTAGATGAAATGCAGAGATGGTGAAATATAGCGAAGGAAGCCATGACAGTTGGGCTATAATGGACGTTGTGGAGCATTAAGTTGAAACTAGATTGGAGCCTGAGCCAGCGGACCTTAAAAGTCACAGTAGAGCATTCATGATTAATGGCTAAGCCTTTGGATTTTCAGGCGTTTGTGTAAAAAGTGATAGCTGAATTTGTTTTTTAATGATTCATCTGCAAGTAGGGCAGAGTACAGGGGACAAATTCTGATGGAATTCTGTTACTTGGGATAGGTCGTCAGTGCAGGGTAGCCAAAGGTGGAAGTTGTGTGCTAAGGTAATGAATGAATACAGCTTCAAGATCTGAAAACGTAAGAACCTTCACTTCTGACACAATTTCTTATAATGAACAGTACTTACACCTTTCTCTGTGTCTCTGTGACACAGCAGTGTGTAATGTTCTGATGTCAGCCTCAGGTCCCTCGCAGATGTTCTTAAATCAGATTTATAAAGACACTAGCAATAAAGAGGCACTAACAACACCCCCTTCTTTCTGAAAGTTCATTTTTCGATCAATTTGCTTTGATGAAAGGCCGATAGTCTGGAGGTGAAGCGTTGGGCTGCCAGCCCTAGAGTTATCCGTTTGAAACCACCAGCTGCTCTGAGGGAGAAAGATGAGGCTTTCTGGTCCTGTAACAAGTTGCAGTCTTGGAATTCCACAGGTGCAATTTAACCCTGCCCTCCGTGGTCACCAGGGGTCAGAGCTTACTCCAGGGCAGTGAGGAAAAAAGCACAAGCAAAAGCAGCATCGTCAGGGGCTGCTGTGCAGAGAGCTATTAAAAAGGGAGTGCACAGGCTGAGCACCAGGTGTGGTTTGTCCAGGCGCCTTCCCAGGTCAACGTCTCCGGCTTGACTTTGAGCTGTGACTGTAAACACCATGTGTTACTTTGGGCTTTCTGTGTGATTTGGTAGGTTATGTTGGGAGTTCGAGGATGCTCAGACAAATTCCCATATAAACGAATAATCATTGCCTTTTCCCTTTATGCCATCTCAGCTTATGCAAAGTTTCCTAGGATCACTGTGTGTCCAGATTGTAGGGGAAAATTCTAGTAATGCAAACAACAGACCGCAAAAGCCACACAATAGTAGGATGGAGGCTTAGGAGCAGAACCCTAAGTCAGGGACTCCCTGTGTAGCCACACATTTTTAAAATGCAGTTCCTTCATACATGCATGCACGCAGTCCTGTCAGTGAGCTCCCAGGGCCACCACCGGTGCTGTTAAGTGCTGGCAAAACAGGAAGAATTTTCCCCTCAGATTGCTTATATTCTATTGAGGGTTTTAGATAAACAACCAAGTAATCACACAAATAAATAAATCCTTTTCAATTGTGATACTTTAAAGAAAGCAAAGTTCCCAGGTAGACTTCTCTTGAAGCCCAGACTGCCCAGAAGTTAAGGTTTGCAATCGGAATAGTGGTTACACAATGGGATGCTAGCAGCCAGTCAGCAGTTTGAAGCTGCAGCCACTCTTTGGGAGAGAGAGGAAGCTTTCTACTCCCTTAAAGAATTACATTCCACAGGGAATGCCCCCCCCCCACTCCCCACCCCTGTCCTCTAGGGTCTCTCAGAGTCAGTGTCGACTCGATGCCATGAGATGAGTCGATGAGGTTTCTGCCACTGTAGCACACTAGTCACACACAAGAGGGAACTGGCATGGCTGGGTTCCCATAGACTTCATTTATGAAAACAGAGGAAGAGACTGCACTTGGCCCATGATCTCTACAATAGAAAATTAGAAGGCAAGGTGAACTCAGTATCAAGGTAAGCTAGCAACCACGAGTTCAGTGTTGCTTTTGATAGTTTTGAGATGCCTCTAATACAGCAGTTCTCAACCCGTGAGTTAATGGGAGTTAATGACCCTTTCACAGGGGTTGCCTGATTCATAAAAGTAGCAAAATTACTGTTTTGAAGTAGCAACAAGAGTCATTTTATGATTGTGGGGGGGGGGGCACCACAACATGAGGGACGTATGAAAGGGTCTCAGCATTAAGAAGGTTGAGAACCACTGCTCTAATACCTGCAGATCTAAAACAGGCAGTGGACTCCTGCAGTAAATCCAGTGGAGAATTTTAGGATGCAGATGTACAGTTGGAAGTTACTAATATACAATTAGAAAAGGTGACATGACTTGGGAAGAAAGTGAAGAGAGGGGACAGAAATCGAGGACTGAACCTCAATGAAAGCCAGCAAAAGTCAGTTATAGAGGAAGTAATACATTTCTTTTCTTTCAATTGAATGCAACTCTGAGTCCAAATCCTAACCAAGTTTGTGGGAGATTTTATTTCCCTTAGCACTTCCTCTTCTGTTTTTCCTCTGAGTTACGCAACAGTCCAAGGTCCCTAGGTATCATAGGTGTCAAAGCATCAGAGATTACCCTGATCGCTGACTCATCCGTCACTGGTTCTCCTGCCTCAGCAAGCACGTTCTGCTTATACTACTAACAGCTTGCTACCTTGAATCTTTCATGGAGCCAGAACCCCTTGATCTGGAGTCCAGTCTCTAATGCACCCCATTGTCTTTCTTTCTGAGGTCCTGTTTCTCCAGGGCAAACAGGTGGGGTGGAGATGGGACCTTGCAATTGCTTGATTGCCAGTGTCTTGCTTACCTGGGTGGTAGTCCCCCCTTTCTATTTTGTTAACCTTAAAGACATCTTTCTCTCTCCTCTGCTGGGACACTTGTTTTAATCCTCTCTGCAAATCTACTTATTTATCAGATAAGAAAATGCTAAGGAAGGCTGAGCATCAGAAAAGAGGAGGGTAGGTAGCAGTACAAACTTAAAAATGTACTCTTTCCACCTGTGGTTAGGGGAGAAATACGAGATACAATGGGAAGACAACTAGATTTTGATCTTCTTTTAGAGTTTATGGAAATGCCGAGGTGAAGGTTTTGAATTTCAGTTTTGTGAGTAGCAGCTAGATAATGATGGATCACCACCATCATTGTCCTGGAAACAGGGTGGAAGGGGAGCCTCCAAGGCTTAAAACTTCCCTCTAAAACCCCATTCCATACCGTGGCCTAACTAATCTTTTCTAAAATAATGCTTCCTTATGCCATGCTCTGTGTTGTGGTTCAGGTGTCCAGCTTTAAAAACTTGTAATGAAAAATGTGACACCAGGAAGACATGCTAGACAGGGTCAGAAACAGGGTGGAAAATAGCTTGGCGTTTGTGTCAGAAGAAACTAGCCTCTAACAACCAAAGGGTCTGTAGGCACAATTGTACAGTGATGAGAGATACCGGTTATAGTAAAGTCATAGAAGATAGGAGGGAGAATAAAATAAAGGAGTCAGACACATTTCATGCCAGCATGCTCACCTCAGCCCCTCTTGGTTGCCCACATGAATGTGGGAGAAGTGAGGAGGAGAAAGGGAGTCTTTACTATCGTGGAATATTTATAGTCACAAGACATGGATATTCAGTGATTACATATGTCACAAAGTGGGTGGTAACTACAGTAAAATTCCTGAACTCATCGGTGAGGAAACCTAATACCTGCATTGGGGGAAGATATGAGGGGGGCTGGTTTCTGCTATGGACGGAGATAACAAATGAATGTCTGCTTCTACAGGGAGATATAATCAACTGAGTGCTCACTTTTTGGGGGGGCGCATCACTGCCTCTGGTGGTCGTGGGAGCTCCCAGCTCTGCTCCTGAGAGCTGCTGCTGGATTTGAACCGCCAACCTCACAGGCTGCAGTCCCTCACTCAACCACTTACACCACCGGGGCTCAGCCCGTGCTCACTTTACGGCAGCATAGCTGTTAGGGAGGATTTGTGGGAATGACATTTGAAGCAGGATCATGTACTTGGACTTTAACTTATCCAAGTGGTGACATTTCTACCATGGAATGCTAGCTGTCCATATTCCATTTGTTACAAGTTAGGGAATATTGCCCTAGTCATGGTTCCCTCAGTGCTAGTTCCCCACAGCTTGTGGTTTGCTTGAGAGGGAGAGACTTTAAGGCATTAAGTCTAGTAACTCTGAAATGTATACGTCCACTCAGTTATAAGAAATGGTATGAGTGACATTTTTACTTCACCCACTTTCTCTGTAGCTATTGACAATGTTAACCTTCCGCATCATTCTAGAACCTTTCCCTTTTGATGGAAGGGCATCTCCATGTTCTCTTCTCATCGTGCAACATCCCCATGGGGTCGAGGGTCATGCAGTGGCTGCGAACCATGAAGTCCGCAGCTTGAACCCACCTAGTGCCCTGATGGAGAAAGGCGAGGCTTCCTGCTCCTGTAAAGACGGACAGCCTTGGGAACCCAGAGGCAGTTCTACTCTGTTCACTGAGGTTGGTAGGAGCAAGAAGTGACTTGATGGCTAGGACTTTGGTTTCTGTCTTGGACAGTCAACATGCCCACATCAAATTTTCCACCATTCTTTTTGCATCTGAACTCTCACAACGCCACATAGCTGACAGTCTGAAAACCGTTTTTCCACTAGCCTGCCAAACCCAGTCTTATCTCCCTCATGAAGAATCACCTTCTCTTTACCTGTCCTCAACTTCTAATGCTCATTTCTCCAAGGTGATGATCCTATTTATCCCCTTTCTTTCGTGTTGCACTAGATCTTTATTCCTTCACAAATGAATAATGTGCCAGCTGTTTTAGTAGTTCTTTTTGCAATCACCTCAAAACTTCCATCTAAAACTCCTATCCATCCTGTGGTTTGGCTAATCTTTTGGAAATAATGTTTTCCACATGTCATTCTCTGCTTGAGAACCTTCAAGTTCATACTTGAAGTCCTGAGTCTTTGGGCTACTTGTCCTCTAGAATACAGTACCTGGCTTGTGTGGCCCTTTACCCACATTTCTTAAAAGAGAAAGATGGGTGCATAAGATGGGTGGATAAATGAATACCTATCCAGACAAAACTCTCACAAAACACCTGGCCATCTGCCTTTTCTATAGATGGGCTCTATGTTACTGATTGAAATTTTGTTCCCCCAACTCTGTGTCAATTTGGCTAGGTCACAGTTCTCAGACTTATGTAATTAGCTTCTGTGTTAGGCAGGTTTCTCTAGAGAAACAAAACCAGGACACTTATGAATACACACACACACACACACACACACACAGCAAAAAGGAATGTAACAATTAGCTCACACAGCAGTACAGAGGGCTCAGTCCAACTCACGTCCATTGGAACAGTTAATATATTGGAAGTTCCTCAACCCATGTGGGCTGGTGGGTCCAAGATCAAGGAAGCGGGCAGCTGAGTGCTCCCTTAGCAGGCAGGCAATGCAGGCAGTCTGTCCACAGGCTGCAAACCTTACGGTGGGTCAGCAACAGTCAGTAGCTTGGCAGCTTAGCGAAGCAGACCTGGATGGACTATCTATCAACTCAAGCAAAGTAAAGCAACAGGATTTACCAGCCTGAATCGCAAATGATGTATGCACCAGCAGCATGGGGAAGCAGGTCTCAAAGGAACCTCAAGCTCCAGGGACAATCCATAGGTTGGCTTGGACCACAACTAAGGTAGCTCACAGCTTGAGACAGAGAACTAGCCAAAGCAACAGCATCCTGGTCTGATCACCAGGTAGTAGGGTTGGGGATGGGGCTTACATAGCCATTTATCTCTTTGCTCTCCAATCAAACTGTGACCTGATTAGTCCCATATGGTCCTATTGGCCAGGTTGGCACAATAAACCTAGCTATCACGGTATCCATTTTGTGACATTATAGGATAAGTTTGTATCCTATTGCGATACATCTGTTGAGCTACATGTACCTGTAAGAGACATGTATCTCTGTAGTGGTATAGAAGAGATTAAACAAGTGCAGAGAGATCAGAGGGACTTAACTACAAGAAGAAGAAGAAGAAGAAGAAGAAGAAGAAGAAGAAGAAGAAGAAGAAGAAGAAGAAGAAGGAAGAAGGAAGAAGGAAGAAGGAAGAAAGAAGAAGAAAGAAGAAGAAGAACAGGGTATGGAACACATCCATTAGACCCAGGATCCCTGCACTAAGAACATCATAGGCCCAAGAAACATTGAAGCAAAGACACACAGTGATCTCCAGGGAATACTGGACCCACAGATGTTGGAGGGAGAGAAAGACCTTCCCTAAATATGACCAAAAGAGAAAGTGTCTGCCTAGAACTGGTATCCTGATTTGGGCTTCTACCCTCCTGAACTGTGAGAGTAAATTTCTGTTTGTTGAAGCTATCTACTTGAGGAATTTCTTTACCTTAGATGTGTATGAAAACTACGCAATCAAAAAGTAAGACCAAATATGAATTGATGCATTATGATGCTGGCCACTGATAGTGAATGTACCATTACCTGCAAAAAGCATGAGCAGATGTCTTGGAAGAAGTACATTCAGAAGTGCTTGAAGTGCGACTTTGTTGCATCTAATTTGAACATATTATCAAGAGAACCAGTCCCTGGAGAAGGATCTCATGGTTCAAAAAGTAGAGGGTCAGTGAAAAAGAGGAAGAACCTACAGAGATGATGTAGTGGTTAGAGTTTGCATCAACTAGACACACTTGGGTGAATGTAATAGTGGAGCCCACATACCAGTCAAAACCACAGCCTGATCATACCGTCTTGGAGGTGAGGTCTTTGGGATAAGAGCAAGACCCTGAACAGAGTATAATCTCTTTCCCCTGTTGGATCAGGATCTGGATCCTGGCATCTGATCGGGATCCTGATCGCCTCGTGTGTCATCTGTTGATCCCAGGAGTTGTCAATGGACTTTAGGATCTTAGATTTATTTGGTGACCTCGGATTCATTTATCTCTGCATGCACCAGCGTGTGGCCTTCCTGCTTCTTCCCTCAGCTTCCATAGTCAGCAAAGACTTCAGTATGCCTGACCTAGAGACTTGAACCAGACTGTACTTACCTACTTCTACAATTGTATAAGCCATTTCTTGATAAGAATTTCTCTCTCTCTCTCTCTCTATATATATATACACACACACACACACACACACATGCACTCACACACGCACGTCACTGGTTTTGCTTCCCTAGAGAACCCAACTTAGCCCAGGTGGTTTGATCCAGTGGATGTAACCATGAGTTCAAATAGGACATAGATTATGAGGCTCTCTCAGGACTGGGTAGAGTAAGTCTGGTATGCAGCTTAGTATTTGCCCAATATTTATTTTATTGGTTAAAGAAGCATTTTATTGGAAGCTATTTCAGGCATCATACTATTGCATCGTTCAACAACATCAAACAGTGTTGTACAATTGCTCCTACAATCAGTTTCAAAACATTTTCCTCCTTCTTGAACTCCTTGACTAGTTCCCCATGACCCCACCATGCCTATCCCACCCCTCATCCCCAGGAACACTTATTCTACTTTTCTCTATAGAGTCATCAATTCTGGGTTTAAGCTACCCACAATGACAAAATTCATCAGATATAAACCCCAATATGGAAACACACACACATACACTCAACAGAAAAATAGGTCAGGCCTAAAGTGTGTGTCTGAGGGAGGCTCAAGTGACAGGTTTGAACCATTCAGGTCAGGTTTATCGTTTGGATCTCCTACAGTCACTTCCAATTCTTGCTGTTTGGTAACCACTTGAGTCCCAGCCCTCCATCATGGATGGAGGGAAGTCACCAGAGGCTTATTTCCTATGCAGATCTCCCACATCTATCTTGCTGCACAATATTTTGTTGCATGTAGGTTCACTGGGTTGGAACACGCTTAAAAGCACCTAATAACCATCACCAAACCATTCAGTGTACTCATTAGTTTATTCAGTAACTGTAGCACATGCATAGTCTCTCTCACACCTGAACTGGAAGCTCAATGAGGAAAGAGAAAACACTCGGAATTTGTACAAATCCTCACCCAAGCACTTTGAAAGCTAGAAGACAAGAGTGTTTACTATTTGATGAGAGATTCTGCTGACAAATCCATTTACCACCCTCAGAAGTTGCACTGGAAATCGCATGCTCTTAAGGCAAATGTTTCAAAGTGCCGTGTTGTTAATTTATGTAACATGACTGCTTTCCACTTCCTAAAACTTTCCAATCAGCACAGGAAAGTACCCACATTCCTGGTGTTTTAACAAAGCCCAACTGGCTTTGCTTTGACATTGAAATACTAGTCTGTTTTAGACTCTATGCAAGGATTACATTTTTTTGCATAGTTTTTACTAATTAGAACAGCTATTCCCAATGTCATAACTAGGGCAGTGAAACCTAATACAACTGGTTTGGGAGATGGGGATTTTCCACCTCTCTGAATCTCTTGGAAACTCCCTGCCAGGCTAGAATTAAGCCTGAGAAACACTATGACCCGGTTGTCACACAGTAGGTTCACAGTGGCTGTGGTTCTCAGAGGCACCGTTCAAGCTGCCAAATCTAGAGGCCAATGGAGACTGATAGCCAGACAGCCATGCTTCTGAATGTCCTTCTAAATAGGGACATGGTTCTTTAAAGTCAATTTTGCACTTATCTGCAGAGCGTCTGATCACCTAAGATATTTCTGAATATTGTTTAGGATACTAGTTCTATTTCAGTGGTTTTCAAAGTGCCTTTCCAGGCAGTAGCATCAGCCGGAGCTGGAAATTTGTTAAGAATGCCAATATTGGGCTCCACCCCAGACCTACTTAATCAGAAGCTCTGGAAAGTTACACCCAATGATGTGTGTTTTAAAAACTCCTTCAACTAATTCTCTTCCTGGGGGAGAGATGAGGGTTTCTGCTCCCATAAAGATTTAAAGCCGCAGAAACCCACAGGGGCAGTTTTACTCTGTCTCATGGGGTCACAGTGAATCGGACTCGATGGCAGTGAGTGTCAGGTGATTCTGAACTATGATAAATTTAAAATACCACTGCATGATTTTAGCATCCTTCTTTTGTAGATTAGGATGTGATTTAATAGATACACATATAAATGACTTGACCTCGGACAGCTAGTAAGTGCTGTGAATGCATTTATCAACCCAGCTGGATGGCCAAATACAGATCTATAACATTAACCACCTGTTTAAGTCCCACTAGTTAGTCATAATATGAAACCTGTTAGCAGTCAAGTTTTCTTTTGCAGTGTGTCTTAAAATTTTGAAGCTGTAACCACCTTATTCTAACGCATCATGAAAGCTTTCAACCTCACCCAAGCAACATACTGCATTTTACAAGCCCAAGTGATCATGTAAAGATTAGATGGAGTACCATAGCTTGTTTTGACAAAGTTTTAAGATATTTTATCTAGTTATGAATAAAGCACTTTCTTTAATTTTTCTCTGATCTATTCCTGTTTTCAGAAGTCTACATACAAAGGGGATTTCAAAGTCCATTAAAAAATTGGAATGAAAACAATGAAATTTTTCTTTTCTTTTTTTGGGGCATCACTGCTCTCTGGTGGTGGGAGTAGGAGGCCCAGCCCCACTGCTGGAATTGAACCTCCATCCCAGTGGGCCGCAGTCCCGCGCACAACCACTACGCCACCGGGGCTCAGCCCCACAAGGAAATTTTTCTATGAGCTTTTGGAAACCCCAGTAAATATCTAGCCCTTCCTTTCAGTGAGCTGATCTTTCAACAAAGATAAATTGCCATGTCACCATGGACACTGACTGTACTTCTACATAGAGCCATCTGCTTATTGGAAACCATTAGCCAGATGCCAAATCCTACTGAGGAATTGAGAGTGATACAAAATACCATTCAGGGTGTGCTCTTGAAGGAACTTAGTTTCATTTCCCAAGAGGGAATTTTGGTTTGCATTGATAGTCAAATTCGGCGCCTTGATTCTTGTCTTCACTTGTCCTTTGGTGGACTCTTGAGTTCTTACTGCTCGTCAGAACAGCATGTAGCACTGGATTCATCAGTGGGGAAATGTCCTGGCAGCAGCCTGCTCAGAAACGACTTGCATCTCTGCAGATTATAGATTACAAAGATTGCTTGACATTTCTCTTCCCTCTGACTTTTAAGCTTTGAAGCTCATATAACCTAGAGGCAGATAAAAATGCAGTTGCATCAATTCTACTTAAGAGTTTTATTTTACATTCTTGGTTTTAGGACAGAATGTGTACATTGAGGTGAAATCGTGAACACAAAATTCTGTAGTCTACTTAACTCAAAGCTCTCAGTACTGCCTCTCTCCTTCAAAATGAAGACGAAAAAGTGAGCGCATACTAGGCGTTCTCACTGAAGGCACTTGAGTACGTCTCGGCATACGAGTCTGGGCTCTGTGAGGCCGAGGACTGTAAATGATGGAAGATCTTTTTCTGGCCTTGTTTCACAAGGCCCAAATCAAAAGTCAAACCCACTGCCATGGAATTGATTCAGGCTCACAAGGACAGTTTGCTCAGAGGCAGAAATCTTTACAGGAACACAAAGCCTCCTCATTTTCCCACAGGGCTGCTGGTGGGTTTAAACCATGGACCATTCAGTTAGCAGCTCAGGGCTCACCTGACAGTGTCACCAGGGTCACCTTCTCTCAGAGTCCGACCAAAAAACCCCTCAAACTCACTACTATAGTGTCAATACTGGCTTATAGCAACCCACTAGGGCATCGGTTCTCAACTTGTGGGTTGAGACCCCTTTGTGGGTCAAAGGACCGTGTCACAGGGGTTGCCTAAGATCATCGGAAAACATATTTCCGATGGTCCTAGAGACTAAGACACTGCTCCACTTATCAGTCTCCAGGCAGGTCCGCCCACATGCAGATATGCCCACATACAGTAACCATGCTTCCAGACAACATTTCATTTCATTTGTCATTAGAGATAAATATTTCACAATATAAAATTACATATTGTTTTTCATTCATCACTGTGCTTTATGTTCAATTTGTAACAACGAAAATACATCCTGCCTATCAGATATTTCCATGACGTCTCATTATAGTAGCAAAATGGCAGTTATGAAGTAGCAACAAAATAACCTTATGATGGGTTGGGGGAGGTTACCACAACATGAGGAGTTGTATGAAAGGGTCGGTGGCAGCATTAGAAAGGTTGCGAACCGGGCTGAGCCCCGGTGGCGAAGTGGTTGTGCGCTGGACTGAGGCCCACTGGGATGGAAGTTCAATTCTGGCTCCCAGGAGCAAAGGCTGAGCCTCCTACTCCCATCACCTGAGGGCAGTGATGCCTTAAAAAAAAAAAAAGAAAAAGGTTGCGAACCCCTGCTCTCGAGCAATGGAAAACCATCGAGTTTCCTAGACTGTAACTGTGAAAGCCTCTTCTTTCTCTTGCGAAGAGGCTGGTGATTTCAAACTAATGACCTTGGGATCGCAACTCAATGTGAACCGGCACACCACCAAGCCTCCCTAGCATTTGTACAAATGGGGGACTCCTGGTGATTGCTGAGACGGCTGGTCCTCCTGCTGGTGTAGGCCTGCACTGAAGCCAGGAAGGGAGTTTCCCTTCATCAGAGTCACACACTCCACCGAGTCAGGGCCCTGGTTCCCTCCATCCTCTGCGCGTGATCCAAGTTCCACACGGGATGGAAGTCAGTGACATCCCTAACCCTATGGCTGCAGGAAGCACCGTTGCTTACTTCATTCCTGATATTTGTCTACCCTTCCTGCCCGTCCCCTTCCCCCCCCCTCCCCGCACCCCCATCCCCTACCCCCGCCGTCCCAAGAAGACCCGTAGTCTACCTGAGCCAGAACAAGAAGTAATCGCCTCTCGGGTGCCTACAGCTTTTAAAAGGTCCATTTTCTCATCTACTGTCTACGCAATCTTGCCTAGCCAGCTGCATTCTCATGGCACTCGCGGGACAACTTCTAAAGTGACTGCGCTGTGTCCAGATTTGCTTACCCAAATCCTCCTCCGGGGGTGTTAGTTAATCCCGATTTCCCTCCCCTAACCTCAGGAGGAAAGCACTAGTCTTCTCTCTGGATACTGCCGGTAGTCAGGGGAGTGGTGGAACTGGGGGGTCAGTTCCATTAGGTTAACAGCGCCCCGCCCGCGCGGCAGCCCAGGGCCTTGACCCCGGGTGCCTAGGGACACGCAGAGGAGGTGGGGCTGCGGCGGGAAGGAGGCGGCGCGCGCCGCGCGGTACCCAGTGGCCCTGTCAGGCCGCTCCAGCCAGAGGACGTGGCACTGCCCGAGGGGAGAGGGGGAGGGGACTCGCCTTTTTCTCCTCCTCCCCCAGCAGCTCAGGGCCATCCCGGAGGGCCGAGAGCGCGGCGGTCTCCGAGCAGATCCGCGCGCGCCTCCGGGGAAGGGGAACGCGCGCGAGCGGCCCGGCGTGGGGCGGGGGAGGGTAGTCTGCGTGCGCCCTGCTCTGGCCCCGGCATCCGTCCTGCACCAGGTCTGCAGCGTCCCCGCCCGCGGAGCCCCGTCGGATCGGGGGCCCGGGCCGGGGCCGGCCCGCCCGCATGCGCAGAGCTGGGCGCCCGTCCCCGGGACTACAGCTCCCAGAGGAGGCGCCCGGGGGCCGCCGGCGCGGAACTGCTGGCGCCATCTTGAAATCTGATCCCCACTCGCCGAGCCTGCGCGTCAGCCGCCGCGGCCCCGCCACCCGGCCTGCAAAAGGGAGGACGCGGCGGCGCGAGAGACGCCGGTGGGAGCCGCGGCAGGCGCCGGCCGCCGGCCGCCCGCTGTCACTCAGCATCCCCCGCGGCCGCCCTGCGCCCGCCCCCTCCCCGAGGGGCGGGGCCGACCGCTGGTACCCAGAGCCGGCTGGCCGGGCGGCGCGGCGCGGCGCGGGCGGAGCCGGGACCCTGCCGACCGAGCCATGCGCGCCCGGGACCCCCGAGGCGCCACCTAGAAGGAGCGCGTGAGCCGGGAGTCCCTCACCCCGCCCCCCCCGCCGCTGCCGCCCGCCCGCCGCCCCCGGGCTGCGCGGCGGTCCCCCGCCGGGAGGTGGCACGATGAAAGAGGCTTGCAGGATCTGTGCCCGGGAGCTGTGCGGAAACCAGCGGCGCTGGATCTTCCACACGGCGTCCAAGCTCAACCTGCAGGTCCTGCTGTCTCACGTCCTGGGCAAGGATGTCTGCCGCGACGGCAAAGCCGAGTTCGCCTGCAGCAAGTGCGCCTTCATGCTCGACCGCATCTATCGCTTCGACACGGTCATTGCGCGCATCGAAGCCCTCTCCATCGAGCGCTTGCAGAAGCTGCTGCTGGAGAAGGACCGCCTCAAGTTCTGCATCGCCAGCATGTATCGGAAGAATAACGAGGACTCGGGCGCCGAGACCAAGGCGGGCAGCGGGACCGTGGACATTTCCGGCTTACCCGATGTCAGATACTCCGCGCTTCTCCAGGAAGACTTTGCCTACTCGGGCTTTGAGTGTTGGGTGGAGAACGAGGAGCAGCTTCAGGAGCCGCACAGCTGCCATTCGTCCGAAGGGCCCCGACCCAGGCGATGCCGGGGATGTGCCGCTCTGCGGGTGGCGGATTCTGATTACGAGGCCATTTGTAAGGTCCCTCGGAAAGTGGCCAAAAGCATCTCCTGCGGCCCTTCCACCAGGTGGTCGACCAGCATTTGCACGGAAGAGCCCGCGTTGTCGGAGGTGGGACCACCGGACTTGAGCGCGAAGGTACCCCCCGATGGGGAAAGCATGGAGGAAGGGACGCCCGGGTCCTCGGTGGAATCTCTGGACGCCAGTGTGCAGGCGAGTCCCCCCCAACAGAAGGACGAGGAAGCCGAGCGAACTGTCAAAGAACTCGGGAAATGTGACTGCTGTTCAGATGAGCAGGCCCCACAGCACTTGTGCAACCACAAGCTGGAGCTAGCTCTTAGCATGATCAAAGGTCTTGACTATAAGCCCATCCAGAGCCCTCGAGGGAGCAGGCTTCCTATTCCCGTGAAATCCAGCCCACCTGGAGCCAAGCCTGGCCAGCTCATGACTGATGGAGTGAGTACCGGTTGCCTTAACAGGTCTCTGAAACCCCTCTTCAAGACGCCGGTGAACGATCCCTTGGAAATTTCAGACTTGCAGGAGCTGTGGGACGATCTCTGCGAAGATTATTTGCCACTCCGGGTCCAGGTATATAAAATGGCTACAGGCTACCTTTCTGATTGCATAGCTGGTGGCCTGCGCGCTGCCCACATGATTTCCGGGCTGGGCGACTTTCTAGGAGTGAGGAAATTAATCATTGGACTCCTTTGGGGGCCTCTCCAGCCTCCCAGAATGTGCTTCTCACAGGCCTCTTTGTAACCGCCTCTATTGGCTTTCTCTTGGTAATTATCAATAATCGTAAGTCCAAAAGGTAATGATTCCCAATAGACTTTTATCTTGTAACAAGAAGATATTTAACTTAATTCCTGCCCCAGTGGCTTTTTCCTCTTACTTTCTTTTCCTTTATTTTTTTTAAGGTTTATAGATAGTATCTCCTACAGGCTATTTGTAAGGAGTTAGTCTCCTCTTCCCTCACCATTAAGTCTTTCATCTCCAAGTTAAGCCTCAGTATGATTAGAGCCTAGGTATCAGTATAGGGAAAAACCTATTAATCTATCAGCAAAGTATTGTAACATTGGGGCAAGATTTCTTTTAAATTTTGATTACTTGCGTAGTAATGGTGACTTATCCTTAAGAAGGAATTGGGAGTTAAAACGCTGGCATTTAAAATGTTAAGGCAAACACTATTTCCAGAGCTCTCCGGAGGTCTGTATGGCTCTAAGGAAGGGTCACTCATGGTGTGACAGGAAAGCTGCATGCTGTATTCTCCCTTGAATTTCTTAGTGACCTTAGGATGGCAGTTGATCTTGTCTGCCTATCATAAATGGTTATTTGCAAACCAGCCTTTTAAGTTCAGCTGTATACACAGAGACCCCACAGATGCTATTGTATCTCTATGCAGTGGTAAATACTAGACTCCATTAACTTTGTGAAACATTGTGGCCTATTGCATGTGATACAAATTCATCAGTTACAACATTACAAAAGGGCACAATCAGGAAGGTCTGCTTGGAAAGCTTGCTTACTGTTTACATCATCCCAGAAATTTAAAGCATGATCCCAGGTGGAGCTGTGCCTTGCCACTTTGGTTTTAAAAACGTAATTCTTTAGTATACATGTACTCATATATAAATACACATGCATATAACTATAAATTGTATCACTGTAAAAGTGTAAGCAGGAACTGGGGGCGGGGGTGTCCTAAATGTTCTATGAAATTCTCAGATATAGTGTATATTTTAAAACAGCATTATCATCAAAAAGTTTTAAAATTGGGTTGAGCCCTAGTGGCTTAGTGGTTGTGCGCGGAACTGCGGCCCACTGGGACGGAGGTTCAATTCCAGGAGTGGGGCTGGGCCTTCTACTCCCACCACCAGAGAGCAGTGATGCCCAAAACAAAACAAAACAAAACAAAAAGTTTAAAAATGTGTTCTCATGTGCATCACATGCTCAGTATTCGTCCACCTAATACTCGTCTGCTTTCTCCTTTTGCTCGCTGTCCTTTCAGCGATGCCTCACAACTGAACTCAGCCCTTGGAGCCGTTTGTGTGAGCAGACGTTGGTGTCCCAGAGGAAACATGACGCTTTCACATTGGATTCTAAAGTAGTCTGTGGAGGATGGGTGGGAAAGAAGCTTTTGTTGTCCCTCAAGTAAGACCTATCAAAGGTGGGAAATTATAGGCAGAACAAGAGGATCTTCTCCATCACCGCCTCCTCAGACAGTTAACTTAAAAAAATACTATCATTTGAGGCCTGACCTCTTCAGATTTTAAAATTGACACTTTTAAAGATTATCCCAGCTCTCTCCTTTGAGATTCAGAGAGCTCATGGTTTAAATAATGTAATCAGAGGAGAGCCAAGATTCCTAAGTTCTAAGCAAGACCTTTTTATTCTGGGTATTGGACCATGTTGCCTGCAATATAAATATTTATTTTAAACTAAGAGCTCTCTGCTGTAGCCTGAGGATCCGAGGAGGTCTCCCTCCTGGGAAGCAAACTGTCTTGCTAAGAGCACATCAATGGTGAGCACTGTGCCTTCTGTTCAAGCTCCTGAGCTTCAACCCAATTTGGCCATTAGAAAGCGCGAGCTGGACAATAGTGCACAGTCCTTTTGTGGTCACCTGGCTTACATTCTGTACTGTTTGTAGAATGAGAAATGACAGGAGGAGGCCGAAAATAGCATTCTACATAAAGCATCACGGCCTCTAGTTACTATGTCTCTCCAATAATTGAGAAGGTGGGAGAAGAGAGAGAAGTTGAATTGAACTTAAGTGTCAATAAAATTCATATTTTTGACACTGAACTAGTGATTAAGTCAGATTGACTTTGGGGCCAGATTGACTCCTTGGGGGCCATTGTGCTTTCTGGCAAAACAAGAGCGAAGTAGGACAAAGACAGACTGGTTTTTGTCAGTTGCTGTGAGCGAATGTGGGAAGAATAGAAGTGGTAGCTCACAGAAAGAAAACATCATGACATTTATCTCTTCTCATGAAATTCTGCTACATATCTGAAAAAAAGCAAAAGCCAAACAAGCTCCTCTTATCCGAGAGAGAGAGAGAGAGAGAGAGAGAGAGAGAGTTAGTTCTGTACGGTCATTTTGATTCCTTTGTTTAGTCCTCCACATGCCCTGTTCTGTGTATCATTAAATAGTTCCAGGAGGATCTCCTTCCTTTCTTTCCCTCTCTCTAATTTTAAAGAAAATGAGCAGACAAATTAACCACCATAAATAGCAGCACTGTAGTCCTGTTTACCAGTACTCTCCTGACATTAAACACATGGATTTCTTTGCCTGTGTCAGAATTTATACCCGAGAACCCGAGGCTGCTCATTCATGTAGCTAACAAAAGGTCGAAGCTATAGTCTAGCTGGTGATTTTCTACCTTATTGTCTGTCTCTGAACGAGAAATGCAGTGATTGGGTTGTGGGGGGCGGGGGGAGTTTGCTCTCTTAGCCAACAGCAATTCAGAGAGCGCTGGCCCAGGCATGGTTTCCCTGTCCAGCTAGCTGGTCTTACTACAGGCCTTGCAGTGCATGTCAAGATAGATTTTGATGAGACCAGACTCATTATGTGCTTAACCATACCATTCTATAGCTTTGAAATTTTCTATGGAACTTACATGTATACACACATACCCCCCATATACTATATATATCTTTCTCTTTATATATATCCATCTACATGCTAAGTCTTATTTCTAACACTGAGCCACTAAAGGATTCGAAAATTGATTGGAGATATAAGAGACAGTTATACTTTGTCTTTCTTCATTCAACAACAACAACGAAATGGAAATAAAGTTCTCGGCATTTATGGCATTACAGTCGGCAAGAGGTTTATAATTATGGGACAGACATTACCAACTTAAGTGTATTCAGTTTAATCGAATCTGTCCTTTGCTTGTCTGTGTATCCTTGGGCAAGATACTCATAATCTCTAGGTCTCCATTTGCTGTTCTGTAAAATGGGATTGGCCCAGATGGTAAGTGTACAAAGTTTCCTTAACAGCTCTAAGGTTTGGTTTAAAGTGAATCAGTGTGACCCCTGGCCCTGTCATTTTATACTCCAAGCTAGTTCTAAGCCATTACATTATGAAGCTATCTCCTAGTAGCAGATGTTCCTGAAAAGAACATTTACACGGAGAAAGACAGGAGCCGACTTCGTAATGAGTCAGTAAATGATGTCTTCATCAGTTAGAGTGATTATAAGCATCAAACGAGGTTGCACTCCCCATTCTGTATGTGAGGTCACATTGTCCCTAAAGTGAGGTTCTCGATTTTCCTCACAACAACAAGCATCGGATATGATTTGTCTGTGAAGCACTGTCCCCTTTTTCTCCCCTGTCTTTCCTCTCACTGTCAGCTTACGTTGACCCTAGAATGGTATCAAAGCCCATTATTTAGTTTGGGTTTTTTGGGGGGCTCTTCTGTGTTACTTCCTTTATAACCCACTTATAACCCACCCTGCCACCATCACCACCACCAGCACCAGCACCACCACCACTGCCATCAAGTCTATCTGGACTCTCAGTGATCCTCGGTAGTGTTTCGAAGAAGGTAAACATGAACTGCTGCCCATGCTTATGCTTACTGGACAGCCCCCTCAAGCCTCCTGCTAGATAGAACACAGGCCACTCTGACCTTTGACCTGGATGACTCCAGCTGCCTCCTTGCTATCACCATGCTCCAAGGGTGCTCCCTGATAAGGATTCACCATAGGTGTGGCTGGAAAGACCTTTTAAAAACTTAAGTGTCCTTGGGTACCTTTCTGCCCCACACACTGCCATTCCTATCACTTCAATAAGAATAAAAACTCAACTTCCTGAGGCCCCTAAGGAACCCAGGAGGTAGTTCGAACTCACCAGTTGTTATAAAGGAAAAAGATGAGGCGGTTTGCTGTTGTAAAGCTTTACAGTCTCAGAAGCTCTGTGAAGCAGCCCTACTCTGCAATGTCGGTCGCCACCAGCCAGAATCCACTCAGCCACAGTGGGCTTCTGTCGTTTGAAAGTGCGTGCTCTAGCGAGACCTAGTGGTATAGTGGTTAGGCGTTGGGCTGTGGTCCATATGGTCAGCGGTTCAAAACCAGGAGAAAGGCTGAGCTTTCTACTCCTAAAAAGAGTTAAAGTCCCTGGAGCCCACAGGACAGTTCTACTCTGTTCTATAGGGTCTCCGTGAGCCAGTTTGGTTTTGGGTTGTGTATACATCCTCAGGCCTCTGCACAGCTGTACACCGCCTCCCGAGTTACTCTCTGCCCCTTATGCTGTAGGTTGTGCTGTCTGGTCAGGGAGCCACTCGCCCCGTGCGAGTCTCAGCACTGGAAATATGGCTAGTTCTCCTTCAGGTCCAATGTGAATGGAAAATACACACCAACTTTCAGAGGCGCGATCTGAGAGAAGAACGTAAAGTATTTCACTCAATTTTTTATACTGATGTCATGTATGACAATAATTTGGATATAACTTGGCTAAAGGAAATAGTTCATTAAAATCTCACCCACTTTCATCTTTTTTCCTGACTCGACAAGAAAGCCTGAGAGGTGGTTCACATTCTACGCCTATTGGGAAGCGCTGCTTCAGCCCCAGAAGCCCGTTCCTTCCTTCGCTGCGTGCCGGTCCCTGGGCTTTTCCCTTAGCTACTTCTGCCTGCATCAGTCTGCTCTTGGCAGGACTTGCCCCTTCTCCTTCAGCTCAAGGTTGGCAGTTCAAGCTCACCAGCCCCTCTGAGGGATTGAGCTCCTCTGAAGATTGATGGCCTTGGAGACCCTCTGTGGGCTCGCTGTGAGCCGGCATGGGCTCCGTGGGGTGGACTTGGTATTCTGCTTTCTATCAGTCACCCGTCTCCCGTGCTTTCCCATTCTACTGCCTGGTACCTGCCGTCATCTGATTTTTGTGTATTTCCTTGTTTATCACCTAGTCCTCCTCTCCAGCGCCCCCCTCAGCCCCCCAAAAACCAAACTTCCTAGAGAGCAGGTCCCTCCCTTTATGCTGCACAGGACTGTGCCCCGGAAGAGTGACTAGCAGAATTGGTCCTCTAAAGATGTGCTCCTGGGAGGAGGTGGCGGCTGTTGACTCCTGTAAGAGGGCACCGTCTTGGAAACGCAGGGGAACAGATCTACGTTGTCCTCCAGGGTCGATAGGGGCCAGAATGTCAGTTTCTTCGTTCTGAAGTAGCTATTCCAGAAATCACTGGGTGAGCGTCCCCCTCCTCTGTTTAGCAAATGCAGGGAGGTCTAGATGCCAGCGGAGAGATCTGGGTACTTTTTTGAGATGGTCCACTAATTCATCAGGATTTTCATGATTATTTCTTGTTATTTTCTCACTTGTTTCTGGTATGAGAGAAGTTGAAAACAGTTGAGAAGTTTGTAGTTGAGACTATTTTCTGCTACCCTTTTGATACCTTTCTTAAATTTAACCTACAAAGTAATAGAGTGGAGGAAAACTCACATTAGAATGCACAAGGCTGGGTTTGGATCTCAGACACCCCCTCCCCCCCCAATCAGCTTTATCATCCAGGTGACTTTACTCCTCGCTGTACGATTTTGCGAAGTTTAAGTGAGGACTTTTATCTAGCCCCTGAAGAACTATTTAGTTAAAAATTTCCCCTACAAGTCTGTCTGTATTTTGCCAAAGTTAAAAAATGGCTGTGGATTTATAGATAGGATTATAAAACATCCAGATGTGCCGAGAAAAGTCACAGGTTTTACCTGTTGCCATGATATAATTGTTACTAGCACCTTTTCACCTCTTCTAAATGGCTTGGTCTGAGAGAAGTTAAAGATAGTACTATCAAAAATCAGTGTTTACATCCATCCATCATCCCGCCTGTTCCCGCTTATTTCCCCTGTGTAGAATACTCTTCCTTATCCACGGTATCCTTCTGTGGGAACTCAATTGCACGTTGAGGACCTGGCTTAAATTCTGCCTCTTCTAAGACTTCTCCGTCCTTCTTGTTAGAGGGAGTATTTTCGACACTGTGCGGAAAGTGTGCCCAGTCTGCCCCGTGCACAGCAGGATGTAATGCAAAGGGTGTGCAATGGGGCAGCAAAAGGAGCAAAGTAACCCAGTGCCCGAGGAGTCCTGAAATAGACTTCTGACTTTCTGACTCTGGGGACAGGGCTTGGCATCTCATCAGACCTGATTGGAAAACACCCATAAGGGTCCGCAGACTGACCTGGAACTATCTTATCATTGTTTGCTTTCTTTTCTTCCTATTTTTAGCTATTTAAGATAGGCAGGGCAAATCATCCTGAGGAGAAAACAACAGGACCAGCAGTTCTGGGAGAGGAGGAAGCAGAAAGGGGGAGTGGGGAGCCAACAAACTCAGGGATAGGGGAATAAGAGATTTAAAATTGATCATGAGGAGGCTGTAGAATGCATGGTGGGGTTTGATCAAGTGCAATGTAGCCAAGAGGAATTCTTGAGAGCTGGATGGAGGGTGAGCCTGAAGTAGGAGGCAAAAACTATTTATAGAGGTATAGGCACGGATATATGTAAATCTATAATGAAAGGGATAGAGACCAATGTACATATATTTTATATGTTAAGTATTAAGAAAGCAGATGGACTTTGGGCCTTTACTCAAGGCCTCCCTAAACACAAGAACACTTTGTTCTAATAACCTGGCTCTCTTTGATACTCATCGTCCCGACATGATCGTTGAAGAAAAAAGGGGTGCATAAGTAAATGTGAAGAAAGTGGATGGTGCCCAGCACTCAAAAGGTAATAGTGTCTGGGGTCTTAAAGGCTTGACGTTAAGCAAGCAGCCATCTAGTAGGGACGCAAATAAGCCCACATGCAAGAAGCACTCCAGCCTGTATGACCATGAGGTGTTGACTGGATCAGGTATCAAAAGATCCAAAAACAAACAGTTATATCTATGTGAAAGAGGGCTTTGGAGTGGAGACCCAAAGCCCATCTGTAGACAGTTGGACACCCCCCATAGGAGGATTACAAGGAAGGGACAAGTCAACCAGGGTGCAGTACAGTACGGATGAAACATAGGTCATTCCTCTAGTTCCTGAATGCTTCCTCACCTCCCCTACCATGACTCAGTTGGACATTACAAATACTGCCAGACTGATGTACACACACTGATATAGATAAGAGAGCTCTGGACACCTGGAACTCAGGACAGATAAAACCCTCAAGAACAGTCATGGGAGTAGCAGTATGATGAGGGTAGGGGATTGGTGGAGGTGGGGAGGGAAGGGAGAAAGCAGGAACCCGTCACAAGGTTGGATATTTAGCCCATCTCCCAGGGGAATGAATAACAGAAATGTAGGTGCAGGGAGACAATAGACAGTTTAAGACACAGGATAGCAATAATATATAATTGATCAAGGATTTATGAAGGCGGGAAGGTTAAAAAAAAGGAGCTGATATGAAAGGCTCAAATAAAAAGAAAATGTTTTGGAAATGTTGATGGTAACACGTACAAGTGTGCTTAATACAATTGAATGGTAGATTGTTAGAAGATTTGTAAGAGCTAGCCCCCCCAAAATGATAAATAATGAAAGAGGTTGAATATTAAATTTAACTTAAAATATTCTTCATTTTGGAAGAGCAGGAACTTACTGAGATTGTGTTAAAGAGGAACACAAAGCTTGTGCACCCCTCGTGCAGCTTCCCCAGTTGATACTATTTTGCCACATTTGTTTTATTATCTTCTTCCCCCCTCCCCCATGGACACATTATAACATTTTTTTTTAACCTAAAGCACTTGAGAATTAGTGAATGTTGTGCTTCTTTACTCTAAACAGGTTAGCATGTAATTTCCAACATTGAGAACAGCTTAAACAAAACTACAGTATAATGCCTAGATCCAGGAACTGTAGTTTTGATGAAATAGTATGCAAAGTCATATAAACATAAATATCTTCCAGTCATATGAAAATGTGCCATTGTTTTCCCAAATTGAGTAGGCACGTGATAAGAAAAGTAATTGGTATATTATTTTTCTTCTCTTAGGGTTGATAGATGTTTGATCAAGATGAATTTTTAAAGCATGTACAATTATTTTTGCAGTATGGTCAATTTTTTTTTAAAAAAAAGGCAAAGTAAGTAGTATGTAAAAATTGCCTATTTCTGAAGTCCAAAAACATAGTTGTTAAAATATTTCTCAGCATTTGTCTAGATTTTTCTCAATTCTTCATATTAATAAAGCTTTTAAAGGATGTTGTCGTGCACAAATACTTTCAAAGTATGATTGTACAGCAAGATATTAAATAATCTAGAATTTCATAATTTAGAATTCTTTTTCTAAGTGTGGCTCTGAACACTTAAAAGCAGAAATATTGGCAGTGTACAAAAGAAAAGTGAATACAAATAGACACTATTTAGAGCTAGATCTTTTTTTGGGGGGGGGGCATCACTGCCCGCTAGTGGTCGTGGGAGCTACCCAGCTTTGCTCCTGGAGAGCCGCGGCTGGATTTGAACCACCAAGCCCGTGGACTGCAGTCCCGCACTCAACCACTTACGCCACCGGGGCTCAGCCTGAGCTAGATCTTAAAATTGATATTTTACTATACTTTATCACATGTCTGTGCATCTGTCAAATACCATCCATCCTTCAATCTATCCTGTTTATAATGAAATCAAGTTAACTTGCATCAATATACTTCCCTCCAAAATATTTTTCTACATGTGCGTCAAGACCAGTATGTCTTTTGAATTCTCTGATTAAAATACGAAAGAAGTGAATATTTATTTCTTCAAAGGCTCTTATTTCTTTTATCATTGCTTCATCTCTTTAAACTTAGGATTATGCCCTTTCAAGAAACATGGCATGCGTCTACAATTTGATAGGGAAAGGTGGGGAGGAGGGAGGGAAGGAAGTCTAGTCAGGACGGAGGTGAATCAGGGCTATCGTCAGGGATTAATTCTCATCAGTCTTTTTTTTTTTCTTTTTTCTTTTTTTGGAGGGCATCACTGCCCTCTGGTGGTTGTGGGAGCTACCCAGCCTTGCTCCCAGAGAGCTGCTGCTGGATTTGAACCGCCAAGCCAATGGGCCGCAGTCCCGCACTCAACCGCTATGCCACTGGGGCTCAGCCCAGTTCTCATCATTCTTTCAGCAGCTGTAGAGGTCCACATCTCTTGCTGGAGATGCGGAAGACATTTGAAGATAAAATTGAACCTGCAGACTGCCATTAACTTACCTGGCCTTGTTGCTTCTAGCCCATGACAGAAGAGCTACTCAAACAACAAAAGCCAAATTCAGAAGAGACCACTGTACCCCAGCCGTATGTATCTGATTCCCTCTCAGCTGAACTCCAGGAAAAGATCCAGCAAACAGAGGCCACCAACAAGGTAAGCTCAGGAACGTGCTGGTCTCTGAGCAGGTGCAGCAGGCTAGTCTGTTCACCTCTCTGAGGAGGACCTGGGACAGGAGTGTGTGCCTGGTGTGCTAGAGAACCGTTCGTGTAACAGCATAGTTCTTCCCTTGACTGTATATCAGCACTCTAACTGCTTCTGCACACGTCACAATTTTGATGCCTTTGAGGCCTGTTCTTGCAACTTGAAGACCCTCTTTAACTGGGTAAGACTTTGGGACCAGGTAGCTTGTGCCTTTGATTCTCGAGTGGCTTCCCACCCCTTGAGAGCTCAGGACCTATAACGTCTGCTCAAAAGAAAGTTCTCACAGTCTGGGATGCTTCTGCCCTGCTGCCTTGTCCGATAGTAAGTGGCAGAAACTCTGCGGTCTGTGTGTAAGGGATGGACAGTGACCCCTTTGAATAAGGGCCCAGGAGGCTTTCTGCTCTCAGAAAGGTGTGAGTAGGTGTGAGCAGAAACCCCAGGAAGCAGCTCTCCTCCGCCCCACCAGGGCGCTGTGTGTCGGAATCAACATGCTGGCCATGGTTATGGCTGCCTTCGTGAAGAAAACACTGTGGGGAAATGCAGGCATTTTAGTAGTGAAAGAGCTGTTCTTATTTTCACTACTTGACCGAAAAGTTGAAGGGTTCCTACATATGAGAAGGGAAAACAAACAATCAAGCCAGTAATATTTCCTAAGGAATCTCCCCTCCTGGGGTTGAGAAAAAAACTTCATCATTGTAGCTGAGGTTAAAAAAACAACAGCAACAACAAAGACTTTTGACCTGAACTTTTTTTTCTTTCTTTGCTGACTTCAGATTCTCCAGGAGAAATTAAGTGAAATGAGCTTTGAACTAAAGGCCGCTCAGGAGTCATCTCAGAAGCAAGAGGGTACAATTCAAAGCCTCAAGGAAACTCTGAAAAGCAGGGAGAGTGAGGTAAAGTGTTCAGCAGTTACAAGTCTCTGAGGGAACTCTGTCCCTATCAGCGTGGACAAGGGCTCTGGAAGCTGGAGGAATGGATATTGTCAGAGGAGCCCTAGGGGGGTAGTGGTTACACTTGGGGTGCTAACTGCAAGGTGAGGAGTTCTAACCCACTAGTCGTGCTACAGGAGAAAGAGGAGGCTTTTCTACTCCCACAAAAAGTTAGCAGACTCAGAAGCTTACAGGGCCAGTTCTGCCCTGTCCTATAGGGCAGCTGTGAGTCGACTTTGATTCTGGGACAATGAGTTTGGTTGTTTGTTCTGAACACTGGCAGGCCAAGACCGAAAATTCTCAGCCTAAATTGCTAACTGTATATTTAGCTCATTTGTGTGATCTTCAGAAATAATCGCATTTGAACTCAGCTCATAGACATTGTATCCTGAGGGAAGAGAAGGTACATAAGCTCACTGATATGTTTGCTCCCCGCTTGCTCATTTTTCAGACAGAGGAGTTGTACCAGGTGATCGAAGGGCAAAATGACACCATGGCAAAGCTTCGAGAAATGCTGCACCAAAGCCAGCTTGGACAGCTTCATGTATGTGAGGGCTCCGGAGGGCAGGAGGAGAGACTCCTGTAGGGGCTGTGTCCTGCTCGGGCACAGCCTGGATTTTGTGGGTCTTTTCATCTGTTTGGGGCTGGCCTTGCTCCTGGTAAGATGTCTACTCTCCCTTCAGGCTGCCGAGGGCGCTGCCCCAGCCCAGCAGCAGGTGGCCCTGCTTGATCTTCAGAGCGCTTTGTTCTGCAGCCAGCTGGAAATACAGACGCTTCAGAGGCTGGTAAGGCAGAAGGAACGCCAACTGGCCGATGCCAAGCGATGCATGCAGTTCGTAGAGGCGGCAGCCTGTGAGAGAGAACAGCAGAAAGAGGCTTCGTGGAAGCACAACCAGGTCAATCATTAACCTGTTTTATGGGTCCCTGTACTGACTTTGTTCCCGACAGAGAGACTCTCTCTCACCCGTGAGTCACTTGCCTAATCTAAGGAACTCCATTTGAAAGCACTGGCAGGCATGTTCTTATGCCACTGTTGGACTGTGTTCTGCACACGCAAAAGTGACTAATCTAGGCTCTTTCCTCTTCAGCTTCACAAAGTATAGTGTGAGAGACAGTCACATAAATAGAGCGGCAGTGTGGTGCTCTGGAGTAGGGGAGACCTGTGCAGGGAGTACTATAGGAAACCAGGAGGGAGTCAGGGGCAGCTTTCCTGCAGGAGGAAACATCAGAGGCTGTGTCCGAAAGGGGGTCAAGCTCAGCCACACAGGACAGTGTGCCACGAGCCACCCAGATCAAGGGAATTGCTCGTATGATTGCCCATTAATATATGCGTATAATTCTCAGTGGCTATGCCTGTATTTTCTTAGCTTTGAGTATATGCATTCTTTATTATTTAAGATTTAAAAAGGGCCTTCATCTACTGTATCTTTTCTTAGACTCCTTACCATTTTAGACTTTAAAAACACACAGTTTGTAAAGAATTTTCTGAGGTAACTGTTTTCGGAGATTAAATGTATTAGTCCTTGGCACAGCCCCCTGTGGTTAAGACGGTGTAAAGTGTCCCGTGCTTAAGCCATCGCCAGCCACAAGGTTCTTGATCTGATGATTAGAAAACGGTTCTATATGGCAAAGTCAGGAAGATGATAGTCTTGGTGAGATCATCAGGAGATTTGGATGAGGACATGTTAGGACTCCCATCCTTGAGCTTACTGAGGAGCAACAGTTCTAGGTTGACAGTGAGAAAGAATCCACTTAGCAATTAGAGAGGCCTTTTGTCAACCCCAAGTAGATAGTGAACTGTGATCTGAAATTTACCTCCTAACCCCTTCCTCAAGTACAGTCACTTTCTAGGTCCTGCTCAGGGCTCTCACAGTCATTAGGTTTTAAGAGTGCCACTTTCGGCCACTCTGCACTTAATTTTCTGGGCCACGGGCAATTTCAGTCCTCCATCCCACAAGTGAAGGTTTTAGCTGCTTAGTAAAAGGCATATACTTTATTTAGGAATTACGGAAAGCTTTACAGCAACTGCAAGGAGAATTGCAGAATAAGAATCAGCAACTGCATACCCTGGAGACTGAAAAGTACAATGAGATTCGCACCCGGGAGCAGCACATTCAGCACCTAAACCAGCGTCTGAGTCACAGAGAGCAGATGCTACAGGTGAGTGTGCGGAGCGATGACCTCCCCTCAGTTAGGGTTAGTTCTGAACTCCCTGGTCGTCTCATCTCAAGGTATCTGTCACCGGTGTGTAGCACCTGCTACAGGTAGAATAGTGAGCACGGATACCAAGAAGCCCTGAAGCGAATAGGCCATCCTTGAATCTAGGTGTTAATCAACAGGTGCAGAAACAGTACCTATAAACCTGAAAGACATGGCGAAAAATACCCAGCCACTTGTGAACCTCCGTGAGTCAGAGACTATGTACTAGGTGAGGGGAAAACCAGAGAAAATCTAGCTGCTCCTCTGAGAATGTGCTGTGCACTGACTGACAGGTCAGGGGATCGAACCTACTCACTCCTCTAGGGAAGAAAAGTCCTGGCAGTCAGCCCCTGGAGGGATTATAGCTTAGGAAATCCCGTGGGGCAATTTAACTCTGTCTCATGAGGACCCTACGTGAAAATGGACTTAATAGTTCCCAGTATCAGGAAGAATAGAGTGATCAGTTCCACCCCCTACTCTAAGTTCCAGTTATGCAGAATGCCTTGTGCTTTGCTGAGAATGCTTTCTGAAAGTTTTTGCAAAGCAAATCCATTTCCTACTCAGCGACATGTGCAGAGATTGCCCCCTACCACGGGCTGTCCTCCCTCCAGTGAGTCAGCACTCTTACTAGTTCCCCCTTGGGTTCCCAGTTTCCATTTATTCCATTTTCCTGCTTCCTTAACTTTGCTTCTTGGCAGATGCTGCCCTTTTGGGTCTTGGGTGACCTTCCAGGAAGGGGCAGGTCACTAGCCCTGCCATGTGAGGCAGCCTGGGAATGGATTTGAGCTGCCAACCTTTCAGACAGTATTCAAGTCCTTACCATTTCAGTCACCCAGGAACTCCCATGCACTGGGGTGCCCACAGCTCTTACCCACATATGGAGACACTTATGTGTATTGTACAAGGAGGCTTCATGTGGTTCATGGGAGATTGGAATTTAAAGATAATGCCATTTCTCCATGAACTTTCTGAAGGACCTCCATAGCTGTGCCCTAGAGCAGTTAAGCATGTCTGCGATATTGATTTCCATTAAACTGTGTTTCCCTCCCTGGAGGGTGATTAGTTTCTACCCCTCGTAGCCCACTGTGACTTGGCAATGAATGTCTATTTTTTGTTAAGTCCATGGGCGAATAAAGGGACGTCATTCTGGCTCTTCTCAGGAATGCCAGGAACTCCTGCAGTATCGGGAAAACTCAGACAAGACCCCAGAAGCCAATGAAATGTTGTTGGAGAAACTCCGGCAGCGGGTCCAGGATAGAGACGCTGCCCTGGAGGTGGGTGTTCTGATTCTGCCCGCTGCCCACGCAGGTGCTGTAGACATGCGTGTCGGCGCCACGCGCTGCTCTGGGGAATTGGTTTCCCACGCCGTTCTGGCAGGGATTTGGGGAGAGAGAGAGAGAAACCCGGACAGAATGTGATGCAGTTTTAATCTGCCTTGCAGCGGGCTCTCGATGAAAAGTTCTCGGCGCTGGAAGAAAAAGAACAAGAACTGCGGCAGCTTCACCTCGCTGTCCGAGAACGAGATCATGACGTGGAAAGGCTGCGTGGGGTCCTCTCCTCCAACGAAGCTACCATGCAGGTAAGTCCGAGCCAAACCGGCCGACGGCTGGGCAGTCTCCTGCTCCTCCATCGTGCCCTGAAAACCAGGGTGTTCGCTTTATCAGAAAGAGAGATATGGGGGCTGAGCCCCGGTGGCGTAGTGGTTGTGCGCGGGACTGTGGCCCACTGGGACGGAGGTTTGATTCCAGCAGTGGGGCTGGGCCTCCTACTCCCACCACTGTGATGCAGTGATGCAAAAAAAAAAAAAAAAGAAAGAAAGAAAGAAAAAGAGAGACATGGATCTGTTTTTTCATCCTTCCATTTGTTAGGAGAACTACAAACCCCAGCAAAACCCAGTGCCGTGAAGTTGATTCCAGCTCACGGAACCCCCACCTCATAAGGTGTCCTAGGCTATAGTCCTTCCTTGTTCATTTTACGCATCAAGAAACAATTTTATATTTTGAAAGTAGCTTTCTTGGCATATCATTTACATATCAATACAATTCGATGGTTCCATTAGATTATGAAAGAGCTGTGTGATCATCAATCACAAACATTTTCCATCATTTTCAAAACCTTCTCTTCTTTCTTGTCTTGTTATTACCACCCTGTTTCTCCCCCAGTCTCCCTTGCCATGCTCCTAGATAATTATTAATCCAGTTATTATTTCTATAGATTTATCTGTTCTGGATTTCATATACAGAAAGTCATACTAGACAAAAACAAGAATCAAACCAAAAAGAAGCCCCTCCCCCAAAAGCAACGAAGCAAAGAGGAACCCCGATCAAAAAGAAAGGCAGAACATGCTGAAAATGAAAATAACTTTTACTAGACTGCCTCGTCTCCAGGGGAGCAAGCTGGTGACTTCCAACGGCCGCCTTTTGGCAGTCAGCGGAACACTGCAACCGCTGTGCCACCAGGGAGCTCCTGATGAATGTGAGAGGGTATACATGTTAAATAAATGAACACAGAAACAAACAAATCACGGTGACGAGTGCCGTTTCAGATTAGGAAGGGAGACATTTCGGCACTTCTACTTTCTTTCAGAACTTGAACTTTGTGTAGGTGTGTGGGCATGCAATTCGTGTAGGTTTCCATTTTCACAGTTTAATCTATTTCTAAGGTGCTCTGGTGGGGCAGTGGTTAAGCACCTAGCTGTGAACTGAAAGGTAGTGGTTTGAATCCACCAGCCACTTTACAGGATAAAGGTGCACAGCTTTGGAAATCCTAGGGGACAGTTCTCTGTCCTCTAAGGTCATTATGAGGTAGGGTTGACCCAACGGTGACAGGTCTAATTTATTTGCAACCCTTGTCAATCTCTGTATACTTTCACAAAGGGGTGTGAAGGTGCAACTGTCATATTTTGTTTTCCTAACGAATCCTGTCCCACAGCTCTCTATTGCCCAAATCATCACCCTTGCTTATTTTATTAAACATTTCTTCTGGGCTTTTCCTTGTATACTTATTTTAGAATTTGCGTGTCTAGCCGTCTGTCGCGCCTGCAAGCAGAGCCCCTTTTCTGGTCCCTATAACACAGTCTGCTTCCCGTATAGCTCATCATTTATCACGTAAACGGTGTTTATCACCCTGCAGCCTAGCTGTGACTCTCTAAAAACAGAAGTAGATGTGCATGGCACTGTTAGGCTGGACACTAGGTTTTTTCCTTTGGCCAGAGGCATGGAACCTTGCTGTTAGCCCGTCATTTACAGGTGGGTGCCCTTTCTCATCTGTCCTGAGGAGAGCCTGCCCCTCTGCTCAGCATGATTCTCTTTGTGACCTCAGAGCATGGAGAGCCTCTTGAGGGCCAAAGGCCTGGAAGTGGAACAACTCTCTGCTACCTGTCAAAACCTCCAGTGGCTGAAAGAAGAACTGGAGACCAAATTCAGCCATTGGCAGAAGGAACAAGAAAGTATCGTCCAGCAGTTACAGACATCTCTGCACGACAGAAACAAGGAAGTGGAGGTAAGACTTTGGTGAACTTAGGAGACAGTCGGCTTAGTGATTACATAATCTCAGCCTTGGATCAGGAGGCCTGAGGTCTGGGAGGCCAGTGATGTCAGTCTCCCGACTCTTTAATTCTGTCCTGTGCCTGGGAAAGCCAGGAACTTTCACTGCCCGCCCCCTTTCAAAATCCCTCCCCTCCCCCCTCAAGCTTGTAAATGTAAGGTGATAATTATCTTTCTCAAAGAAGTTATATGAGAACTAATGAGAGTTGCAAAATGCATCTACAACATGCTTGCTCACTTTTATTGTGTGCTTATGGCATGTCAGGCACTGTTTTAAGGTCTCAGTGGTTATTAACTCATTGACTCCTCACAGTTCTCTGAGGAGCGTACTGTTATTATCCCCGTTTTGCAGACAAGGAGGCAGATGTCTGAGGCGAAGTCAGTCACCCGAGGTAACACAGTCAAAAAGCCGCCAAGCCAGTCTTCAGCCCAGGCAGGATGGCTCTCCCGTTTTAACCGCCGCACACTGCCTCTCAGCCTAGATATAGGAACTGCATCCCCGAGCTAATAAAGACTCAGGGCTCCTTTTAGTTTTGTCCAGCCGAGCAGTTTGTGCCCCCTTCATGACGTTACCCTGGGGAGAAAAATGAAACGAGTGACCTCTCTGTACAGTTGCTGTGGGTTCTGAGCAAATAGAGGGGAAGGGCTGTTTGCAGCAAGCCGTCTGCCCATTGCCAGTCTCCGCACGGGCGCGTGCTCATTCACGGACATTGCACTTAAAAGCTCGGGGGCCCGTTCCTGTGCCACATCTGGGCATCTACACTGGAAGAAAGTACCATCCCTGCCCTCAAGAATGGTGTAGCTCAGTGAACCCCATTCTCTCTTCTTTAATATAGCCGTCTAAGCCCTCTGATAGGGACCCGCGGGAGGGAGTCTCTTCTCACCAGACACTGACCCTGTCCCTTCTCTGCTAGGATCTTAGCGCAAGCCTGCTCTGCAAGCGGGGCCCCGGGCAGGGGGAGATCGCCGAGGAGCTGTGCCAGCGCCTGCATCGCAAGGAAAAGATGCTCCAGGAGCTGCTGAGCGATCGGAACAAGCAGGCTGTGGCGCACGAGCTGGAGACTCAGGGCCTGCTGCAGTCCATGAGCACCAGGGAGCAGGAGAGCCAAGTAAGGACCCGGACAGCGGCTGAGCAGAGGAAGCAGACGCACCTGATAAAATGGGCAACCTTTCTACCAGGAGGCGCCGTCTAGGTCTCTCCTCAGGGGATTAGCTAGTCTGCATCCACCACTGAGGCGTAAAAGAGTTGCCTGTGGAACCCCTTTGCCTTTGGAAGGGTGCCTTCACCATACCTAGAGACCAGCTGACTACTTAATGCACGTTTCTTTTCCTTATAGTTGGTTCCTTTTGGAAGGTTTTCATTTCTGATGCTAAAATACCGAGATAATATTTTGCCTTTCCCGCCAAGCCATGAGGAAGTTTTCCACTTCCCATCTTTCCTGTGAAATCCTGGACCATCTAAATTACTTTGAGAGTTAAAATAATCTTTGATTTTTTTTATTTGTTTGCTTACAAAGGCCAGGATGAGAATAACCGCAGGCTGGTCCGGGGTGCGTTGGTCTCAGAATCATGGGACAGGATGAGTTTTTCCAAAGTAAAATCCCGATGTAGCTTACTTTCCACGTGTTGTCCTCCCTGAGGCTGGACTGCCATACCTGTGGTGCATGTGTGCTGACCTGAGGGGCCATTAACTAGGAATAGCCCAAGAGTCAGTTTTTGGTGGGGGCAAGGGTCGCCAGTTCAAACCCATCCGTACTCTCCGTGGGAGGAAAGTGTGGCTATGTACTCCTGTACACAGTTAGAGGCTCAGAAACCTCAGGGCCAATTCTACCCGAGGCGAGAGGGGCCCGATGGGTGGGAAACGATGTGATGGCTGTGAATTTTGTCTAAGTTTGGAGGGTTTGGCTCTTGTGGTTCTGCCCTCCTCTAACCCTTTGGCCCCCTCAAGGAAAGTCATGTTGTGTTAGAAGCGGCCAAGAAGTGTTCCAGGAATTGCCTTTAGAACAGACCTAAACAAAAACACCACAGAATCCTTTTTTAAAAACTACAGGTAATAATAATAATAGATAGAACCCAGGAGACTAAGAACTATTTTTACGGATTCTTAGTTCAAGAAGAAGTCCTTGGTTGTATTCATTTAGATATGCTCTTCAGTTTTTAACAGGAGAGAGAGTGCCCCGGGTAGCTGTCCCACTCCCCCAGCCCCTTGCCTTCCTCAAGGGGCTTCTTCACATCGTATCGTTGTCAGCATCTCAGTGTGGACATTTGTGTCATCTCCCCTCAGTCTCCTGAAATTGTAAATGATCCAAGCAGAGCAGACCCTCTGAAGGTCACCCCCACCCCCAAGGACATGCATGCAAAAGTTTCTAAGATAGCAGCCCTGCACAAGTACCCGCTTTCCTCCTAGGGTCAGTGAAAACTCATTCTCTGTGCCTCACAGCCCAGTCTTCCGGTCCTTCATTGAGATGATTGAAACACGGAATCACTCATTTTCTACACTCACCGGTGCAAGGCCTCTCTTGTTCACAGAAACAGTTTTAAAACTCCCTGACCTGTAGTTCAGGATCAGTAAACTGAAAGTACCTGGAATGAGTTTCCCTGTTTTCCCAGAAAGAAAACACAGTTGGAAGTCTGGCTGAATCCCCCCCAGGTCACATAGAGTCCCTGGCTGAGCAAGGCAAGCCTGCTGCTGATGTGACTGGGTTCTGGGCCTGGGGCCAACTCTCTTTGTCACCTGCATAGCTTCTCACAGACAGATTCCCAGGGATGTTTACAGGGGGGCCTGAGAGCATGCCTTAGGCCAGAGCGCTGCTACTGCTGCTGCTGCGGGGATCACACTGCACAGCACCGCTGGAGTTGACGTTCACTGGAGGAAGAAAGCCAAGGCACTTACACTCCAGAATAGCTCTCACATGTTGTTCGTGGTTTTCTTACACATAGTCATTTTCCCAGGGATACTTATGATTTTTAACTTTTCTTAGTAATTGTGAGAAAAACTCAACCTGTCTTCTAGATCAGGTAGCGCTTCTTCCCAGAGATGCTTGGTACTGTGCTACAGTGAACCTTGCTCCCATCCCCACTCTGTCCCCTCAGTAAGTTTAGCCTTCATTCACTATCTCCAGTTTTCTGAGTGCCGACTCCCAATGCAGCCATGGGCACAGGTCAAAGTCTAGCTGTTTTCCCACAGGTAAGACTCTTTCCCTCGTTGTGGCATCTGTGCAGGAAAACCGCCTTCAGAGCAAAACAAACTGGGTTTGGTGGTTTCGAGGTTCAGATTTTCCCCGATTATGTGTGTGGTCTGATAAAAATACTGCTCCATACAATTTATTCACTAAGTATGAGTTGACTGCTACGATGTGCCAGAGAGACTGTTATGGTTGCTTGGGAGTCAGCAGGGAACAGAGCATCGAAGTACCTGCCCTTTAAGACTTTTATGTTCCATATTATGCATCCCTACAGCACAACAATGAAACTGCCCGCTACCTGGTCACATGGGCGAATTTGGAACATTATGCTCCCCAAAGCTGATCAATCTCATGAAGACAGACACTGTATATGACCCCTATGATCAAGGGGAACATCAAGAGAAATGATTTTACACACCAAAAGACATTAAAGGTTATTGGGAAGCTTAGGGTGGGAGAAAGGACAGGGAAGGGGGCAGAAAATAAATAAAAAAGAGACACACACCCAAGTACACTCATAGGCATGAAAAAGAACTTCACATTCCACAAAATTATGTTCCAGGAGGTAGAGACCCCCAAAAGAGGTGTCAAATCGTGGCAGATGTTAAGTAGGGGATGTAGGTTTAGAGAAAAGCTTGTGGTTGGAGGTAGGATAGGCAGCAAGTGCCCATCTGATCAGGTGACATCTGGCAAAGGCCTGAAAGGTGAGCGTGTTCTATGCTGAAGGGATAAACCACCTGTTGTCTCGGTGCAAACCCAAACCGGAAAAACCTTAGCCTGACAGCGTTCTGGCAGAACCTGTTTCAGATTCTCTTATCTTGATCTGATGTGCTGTATTCGGTTTTGGATTCCTCCCCCTCCCCCCCAGTATTTTGTATGAGAGACTTTGTTCTAAACACTTGTCTATGTTTTTCTCAGTTAATCGAAAGCTTAAAAAAAAAAAAAGGTATTTCTTAGGTCCCCATGAATTTTTCAAGACTGGTTTGCTTTTAAAGCATAGCATTAGCTCACAAATTGTATTTTATTTAGGGCCTCTTTCTAGTGTTGTGTGTGATTTCCCTTGACTAGGCTGCTGCAGAGAAGATGGTGCAAGCCCTGATGGAAAGAAATTCAGAATTGCAGGCCCTGCGCCAATACCTTGGAGGGAAAGACCTCATGATGCCCCAGGCTTTGGTCTCTAACCAACCGGCTGACATCTCTTCCATTGCCCACCAACTTGGACAGCAGCCCGATCAAGTAAGAACTGCGGATGTGCGTAGATAGTCTTGCTGCCGGGATCACTTTTTGACATTTGGATTTACCTGTGTTTGATGACTTTCATTGTGTGAGACTATTCTAAGTCCTTGTCATTTGCGACCACAGTTCCTGGATCTTCTTAAACCCCCCAACTCTTCCGATTTTCAGGGTTCGATGCAAGTACCGTCCCGGGATGACAGCACATCCTTGACCACCAAAGGGGACTCCAGCCTGCCCAGGTCCACTCTAGGTAAGTATCAAAAGGTCATTTCATGACAAAATCTTCATTCTTTCTTCCTGTAACTCTCTCTTTCGCCCAGTAGCTTTGCTTAAGATATTTAACTGTTTCATTTCTTACCTTGATGGGACAGAATATCATTTTTTTTTTTTTTAAGGCATCACTGCCCTCAGGTGGTGGGAGTAGGAGGCCCAGCCTTTGCTCCGTGGAGCTGGAATCGAACCTCCATCCCAGTGGGCCGCAGTCCCACGCACAACCACTACGCCACCGGGGCTCAGCCCCCAGAATATCATTTTACACACACACACACACACACACACACACACACACACACACACACACATCTGAAAAGCTGCAGACATGTCCAATCTTGGCAGGACCTCCCTTGCTTTGTTCTGAACTGGGGTTATTATACTGTGCCCTCAATTGGGTTTAGGAAAATGCATCCTGACTCTCCTTTTCAAAGAGTTTATAGGACTTCAGCAATGCAAAAGGTAAGTGCCTCTAAACCTGGGGTTCAGCAAGTCTTGCTATTTAGGACCGTGGAGGTGACAGCTTCTCTTGGGTCTTTCCAGTCACCTGATACCACCTTCAGAACCCTCAAAGCAGTAAGGAGTAGTACTAGGGGTTTTTTTTTGCCACACTGAGTGCTACATGGATGGCATGTCCTTGTCAGGGCAGCACTTCAGGAGCACATGATGTCAGATTGCATCATCCTTGGTGATCCTGTTCAGTCATTTGACTAAGGCTGTGCCTGCCAGATCGCTCCACAGCGAAGCTTCATTTCTCCCTGTGTGGGTAATAAGCATTCTGCTGGCTGGTATCTTGAGATGTGGGCAGTTCCGTTCCCTAGCAACCATCGACACAGCGTCATCAACATCTTTCCTCTCAGCTTCTCTTTAACTCTCACATTGGTAGTTGCATGGTGATTTTCTATTTCTCAAAGGCCTCTTTGACTTATTGGTGGGCATTTTTTCATAAAGAAGCATTTTCCCTCACCTGGCTTCTCCTCCTCCTTTTGTTTGTGTCAGCGTGGATTCTTAAAAGAAGTATTGTATTTCCTCTTTTTTTTTTTTTTACTTTAACCTGTTTCCTCTGACAGAATCCAAAACAAACACCCAGTTTGCCTGAGTTTTAAAAGGATATTTCTTTTGCCCCACTTGAATGACCAATAAAGACATAAGGCCAATTCGCAAAGTGAATAGGGTGTGTGTGTGTGTGTTTCTCTTTTTGTCATTATTTGATTCCCAAATTCGGCCCATAGGAGACTTTTCAAACTA